>JANHFL010009592.1:107042-119095 GCA_032468155.1 Oxyrhabdium leporinum | reverse complement strand
CTCGGCGACGGGAGGTGGGGGGGGGAGGCCGGCAAGATGGCGAAAGTCTCGGAGATGTACGACGTGACTTGGGAAGGTAAACTGGCAGCTGTGGAGAGGGTGGGGGAGGGGGAGGGTAGACGTGAAGGGATGGGGTGCTTACGGACGTGTCTTTGGTGGCGTGAGGCAGTTGTTCGCAGCTCCGGAGGTGCGACTGGAGTGGGGTGGGGGGGCTTGTATTCGCCTCTCGGAAGTCTCGCTCGTCTCCGTCGCTTTACTCCTCTCGAGGGAGGAAAAAAAGTGCGTTGGGAAGCTCTTCCTATGTGCGATTCTCAAAGATAATTTACGCATAAACCGGAGTAATTAAACCTGTAATCGCCTTCGCGTCTTGTCATTTTGCGTAGTGTGTTCAAAGGTATACGTAAACCCTTCACAGTTCTGTTTAGAGGAGAAAGGGTGGTGGTGGTGGTGGAGTCTGATCCACTCGAAAGTTACGGATATCAAATAACAATCCTTAATTTGATCCTCTCCGGAGACCCTTGGCGACTTCCATCCCAAGAATTCAGACCCAAGGGGAAGAAATTATATACTGAAGAACCTCCTAAAGTGTGAAGGTGAAGTATTTCACGTTTGCCTGTGTTGATTTGCCTCCCCCCCCCCTTTCCAGGTTTCTTTTCAAAGCTGTCACCTTGTAGAAAGCTTTTGTCAGGTTTTTCATGGTTCCTTGAATGACAGAGACTTGCTTGGGTTGGCACATTGGTTCAAACTGCACTGTTGCTGAGCACGATGTGTAAACTTTGATTATGAATCAAAGTTAATTGTAAAAATGTAATGCATAATCAGACATGTATTGTGTGATCCTTTGTCCCTTATAATCTGTAGTGGAGTTTTTTTTTTAACAGTCTTGTCTGTTTTGAGATAAGCAGTAATAAGATAATATAAAAGTAGTGTGTAAAATTAGAACCCTGGGAATGAATGCCAAAGAGGATAGTGTCTGCCTGCCTTTTTTCTTTCTTTTATATGGATATTAATATGCTTATCGAAGCTCATGAAAAATTGAAATGCTGGAAATGCGGATATCCTTTCACTTATCAAATTTTCAGAACAACTACTTTGTGAAGTATGAATGTTGGCAGGTTATTCAGATAGTGTGAAAACATAGGCCTTGAATCTTATGTGAAATGCAGCTTTGGGATACAACAAGCAATACCGATTTGTATTTATTCAGAAGTCTGGGTATGTACAGAACTGGGCATGGGTGTTTAGACTTGATGTTTTGGTACTTTTTCTGAATTCAAGATAGTTAATAGGTGAATTTATTTATTACTGATGTATTGATTCTCAGCTACTAGTCTCTAAGAGTGAAAAGAAATAGTTTCAAGTTCAGTTCCTACTCTCTACAAACAATTTCTACACTACTCACAATGGAAATGCCGTAGCACTTCCTAAAGAAACGGTTGACTTTCATTTTTCTCCAAAGAGTCCGTGGTAGCACCTGTTACTTTCGCAACAGCCCTTTGAGGTCAATTAAATAAAAGTGATTAAATACAATTTGCATAACTATGCCCTGTGAGACAGTGGAGGACATTGATAGCAAAACACTTTTGTCTATTTACCTGGAGGTAAACCATGTTTATCCTCTAAAAATATGTGACATTGTAGCTTTAGGCTCAAGGTTGACTCAGCCTCCCATCCTTCCGAGGTGAGTAAAATGAGGGCCCAAATTGTTGGGGGCAATAGGCTGACTCTGTAAACCGCTTAGAGTGGGCTGTAAAACACTGTGAAGCTGTATATAAGTCTAATTGCTATTGCTACTTAGGGTATTTATTTTGTCTTTTTATTGTAATTTTGGGCTTGCTTTGGCTTAGGATCATGAGAGTTTGTTCTGGGATAATAGATAATTAATATAGGTGTAGTAGATAGGTGCTTTACCTGTAATTATTAAGTTAAATTTCATTATTATATTGAACCAGATTGGTCTGTTCATTAAAGCGCCAGGTTAGAAGCCAGGAGACTGTGCGTTCTAGTCCTGCCTTTAGAATGAAAGTTGACTGGGTGACTTTGGGGCAGTAACTGTCTCTCAACCCCACTTGTTTCACAGGTTTGCTGTTGTGAGGAAAACAGAAAGAGGAAGGAATATTAGGTATCTTCACTGCCTTGGGTTATATATAAAAATAATACAGGATAAAACAAATTTGATGTGAGCTAGTAACTTTGAGCTGACCACAAATTAACAAGATTGTTCTACTTTATATTTGTAATGGTATGTGGGAATAACCTCGAAGGATGAAGGGAAGAGATGCTGCCCTGAGAGTGATCAGTTAAAGAGCAGTGGGAGCCTGCAGCTGAATAATCTGCAAAGAAAGATAATGATAGTAATAATCTGCCCTAATTTATCAGAAGGTAAAAAGAGACAGCGTGAGATTTGTATTTTCAGACTTGCAAGATTGTGTTAATATAGTCTTATAATAATATAGAATTAGCTCATGTGGTTGTGTTTCTTGTCAGGTGTACTTGAGGTATATTCTATTCCGCTTACTCAATTTCTTACCATCTTTTGTTCAAGTAATAAAGCAAATTTGAATATTTTGTTTTCCATTCATCTGAGTTAGTGATGTGTAAATATGATTTTAAGATTTCTATATCTTTTATGCATTCGTATAATATATATTCCTATAATTATATATTTGTATATATTAGAGCTAGTTGATATAGTGATTAAGGCATCAGGTTAGAAACCAGGAGACTGTTTCTAGCCCCGCCTTAGTCATGAAAGGCAGCTGGGTGATTTTAGGTTAGTCATTTTCTCTTAGCCCAGGAAAGAGGTAAAGGTAAATCATTTCTGAAGAACTTGCCAAGAAAACCTCAAGGGCTTATCCAAGAAGTCTCTAAGAATCAGCACAATTGAACAGGGGGAAAAATGTGTGTGTGTATGCACATATACATACACATGTGCGCATGCGCAAGTATAGGTATTGTGAAGCGCGGGAAAATCAGGAAGTCCAGGCAATTCAAAATCAATATAAAGGTTTATTGCAAGCTCATGCTCTCTACAAGAATCTGAACTACTAACTGTAAAAGCAAATAGACAGTAGATAAGAGATAATGAAATTCAAGGTAGACTAGACTTACATCTCTTGTGGGCATAAAGGGACGCAAGACTGATGATGCATTTGATCCCTTCCTCGGGCTCAGCCTGGTCATTTCCTACAAGTACTTATTATTTATTACTGCTCTACATGTAATTAATTATACATGTAATTGTACATCAAAAACCATAAAAACAAAGAAGATGTTTGCTATTAAGATAAAATTAGCCAACAATTCTGTGTAGATAAACAGAACACCAACTTATATGATCGTTGAACTTTATTAGAATGTTATTTCCATACAGATTTCCCATGTTAATAACATATGTTTGAACCTATCTTGTGTATAGAGGATCACCTATCCACTTTTTCTTAAATTTAAGGGGAGATTAGAGTTTATAGGACACAGTTTATCGGAAAATAGGGGACGTAGTTTCCATTAAGCATTAAATTCAAACAGGATTTTAGGCAAGCATATTTTTCACATATGTAAAATGGCAGATAAGATTTTATGCATGTGCAGAAGGATATAGGGTGTAGGTAGATTTTATATTTTGTATCTGAACTCCATTAAATTTAGGTTTATTACAGTCTTATAACATCACTATATTTATCCCTCCTCCCATTCCAACAACAAAATGCTTTGGATAATATTGACCATTTTCAAACTATGTTTAATAAGAATATATCAGGCATATTCAGAACTAGAGATATTTTCGAACTTACTGTGACTGACACTGCTTAATATTAATCCAGCTTCCCATTTATTTTTAGTGAAAATATGCCATTCATATATTTACACAACAAAATGTCATGAGATTAATGAAGAGCATGGATTAATGAATACACATAAGCATGGTGGGGAAGGGAGTGAGTGATTTCATTTGATTGTTCTGTAAGTGCTGTTGCTGTTGTGTAAGGGCTAGTTCATACCTCACTTCAAATACTCTTTGGAAATCTGGTCCTTCTCAGCCATGAACTGTTTGGATGCCTTAAAATTAACAGTTTGCTAAGTTCATATATCATGCCAAATCATAAACCATGTTTTACAATTAAAGTGGGTTGATTTATAAACAATATTATGATTTGATGTAATGCATGAATCAGATCTGTAATATTGGGAATAATGTTACAGAACTATAAGGACTGCTGCAGTAGTGTAGCTCATTTGGCTATATTTAACATGTCTGAATCCAGCTGATGTGATTTAAGAAGCCTTAATTAAAACACAATATAGCAGAGCATAATGTGTTAATCCAACTGAGTTAACTGGGAGAAACCGAAACCACCCTTTCTTCTGGATTATGTTATGACTAATTTTAATTCATGAATGGGGACATAGGAGTAGAGTGTCATGTTATTTTAAAATTTAAGAAGAAGCATAGATAGAACATCCAAAGGCTGCAGCTTTTTGTGATGAACTATGTCATGGTTCAAATTATTACCTGAAGTGAATCGCATTACATAAAGTACAAGTCTTAAACTGTTACATTCATACATTATACTTCTAAATAAAAAATAAATAAATAAGAAACTTTAGATCGGGGTGTCAAACTCGTGGCATCACATTGTTGTCACGTGATGTATCGTGACTTTTTTCTCCTTTGCTAAACCAGGGGTGGGTGACGCATCAAGCCCGTAGACTGTGAGTTTGACACCCCTGCTTTCGATTATCCCAATCTTTAAGATCCGGAGAAAGTGAAAGTAATTTTCAAACACATATATTGTTTTTAGGATTAGGACCTTTTCGAGTGGTGCAGGGAGTCTGAGGAAAAAAGGAGGAGCTTTTCATAAATGAAATTTACAGAAGGTGCCTCTTTATCTTTTTATAATGACAACATCCACCCTTTTCAATGACCCTTAAGGGAGTATCCAGTTTCATGTATAGCTGGGTATAAAAGAATATTTAGCTTTCCTTAGCCTTCACTTTTCTGGAATTTCACATTTTTGTTTCAGTGTTCATACTTCATACATCTAAAATAGAAGTATAATCCAAATATAAATGTAAATGAGAAATTGTGTAAGGAAGATAAAATTATGAGCTTGAATCTGGTGGTTGGTTACTATCTACCATGGATGTTTATTGTGCATTGCTGAATAACAAGTGAACCGTAGGGAAATTTTAGAATAAAGCTGAGAAAATAATCTTTCTTTTTAAAAGCTCATTTAAATATAAATGAATACAAAAACATAAGAACTAAAAAATACTCAGAAACAATGTGTACAGAAAATTATACACATGGTCCTGGACTCACAACCACAACTGAGCTGAGAATTTTGGTTGTAAGCCATTGTGGATATTAAGTGGGTCACCATGTACCCAGTCTTGATTTTATAATTGTTTTACAATGGCCATAATCACAACTCCAACCACCATGGTTGGTCTGGTCTATCAGGTTATTACAAATTTGAGAGTTACATCAGTAGGTGTAATTTTTACAGTAAGGTGCTAAAGCTCTCCTTGTTTCCATTTTGAGAGTATTGAAACATTCTAGCTGTGAAAAAACTGTAACTTTTATCCTGATAGCTTTTTGCATAAATGTAATTAGCTATATGCATTGATTGAAGTTTATAATCTTGTAATCTTCCTTTTAAAAGTAATTCTTAATATTTTCAATAATGTTGAAAGGTTCAGAACAATAATGAGCATTGCATCTAATTTGGTAATAGCCATCTACAGTGGAAAACATTTCTTCCTCTTCTCCTTCTCTATGTATCTTAAAACCTGGTCTTTTAACTTATCTTAGGCTGTAATATTTGTCATGCTGTGGAGAACAATGTTCTTTGAAGAGTGTAGTTTTCTTCTATAGGAAGAATTCAGTGGGCAGACACTTCAAGTTACTCATGTTCTTTAAAAAATAATTATCAGATGACAAAACTTTTTTCAGTATTTTAAATCCTGTAGCATACTCTAACATAGAATCATATATTTTTTTTGTATTGGAATTAGTCTTATATAGATGTTCCACTAGTGGTGAAGTAAATTCACGTCAAAAACACAGCTTTTAACATTTTAATCTCTTAGTAATAGATACGATATTCACTCAGGTTGTTTATGTCCATTTTTTAATTTCCAGGGATCGTCTTGAGTCAGGAACCATTTAGCTCTACTCAGGCACATGAAACATAATATACAGTGGTTTTGTTGACTTGTAGAATAAAATGCAGTATGCTTCCAATATACTGAGATTTTTTTTTTATGTGGGGGAGGGATGGTTGGAATAGGAACAGATTGTAGAAAGAGGTTTACTGAATTTAAAATTGACAGTTTTGTTAAATTTGCACATCTTGTAATAAAAGAAAAGCCAACTAATTCAGAGGTATGTATTTCATATTAAATATCAGTTAAAAGTATTCTGCAAGCATTTTGCATTTATTAATAGTAATATCAGCACCAGTAATAAAGCAAACTCATGAATACTTGATATTTTATTTGGTAAATACTGCTTTTTTTAACCATATAAAATTGTTAGGCTTAAAACAAATCTTCAGAGGACTCTGCAGTGCACTGTGATTTTAAAAACTTGTGGAAAGATTTCATGATCTAATATGATTTTTTAAGCTTTAAAGTTTTATATTACTTAGCGGAATATTTGACATCCGTGAATTATTCTTCACATTTACTTTTGTTATAGCCACATCTATGATAAACGTAATACTTTCAAAAAATAAGTGAATCATAGAAATTTGTTGCTCTTTCTCATGTATTAGTTGATACTTTATTAAGAAAAAATATTTTAAAAATGGAAAGTGTACATATATATGTTGCATTAATTTTAATAGTAATATTTTTCTGCTACACTTCTATTTTGATTTAGGAAATAGCAGGAAATATACCTGCATGAGTTAGTATTACACTTTTGTAAGTTTTATTAAAATAAGAGAATTGTATCAGTTAACCATTTAATAATGTATGCTTTAGAGACTGCTGAAAACAACTTGAGAATTCTCAGAGGAAGTTGTAAATGGGATGTGTGACAGTATTATCTTTTATCTATAATTGGATATTGTCATTTTAAAATAAAACTGTTCGGCATTCAGAATAAGCTCATTTTACATTTGCACAGTAAGAAATGGTTCCCAGAATAATTATAAATTGCAACAAATATTCCTTGGAGAGTTCAAAGAACAATAGTCTTAAAATACCAATCAGATTATTTCTAAATAGTAAGATAATATTTAGAAATTTGCAGTTTCAGTTCTGTAAGATGTTTTTGTACTATTTCAAAATCAGTTTGGAGTTTTATACTCTGTATAGGTTTAGTCATTCCCAAAAAGTAGAAGTATGCTGAACTACAGCAGTAAGTTTCCAGTTTTAAATTTTGTTGAAAGGCTGTGTGAGGGTAATACGAGAAAGACAGTTATACACATGTATTCATATGACAGCCATGAGCTCAGCAAAGATTATTTGTTTAAATTGAATATCATTAGAACTATTGAACACTATTGTTACTCTATTCTAATTGTCATTTTGTTTCTTTCAGAGATGCGAGACAAAATGAGAAAATGGAGGGAAGAGAACTATCGGAACAGTGAGCAAATAGTTGAAGTAGGAGAAGAATTAATTAATGAATATGCGGCTAAGCTTGGTGATGACAGTAGGTCAAAACTGTTTTACTTCTCTTTATTAGCTAACCCTTCTGATGTGCTCTGATATATGTTGCATCCTAGGTTTTATTAGTATACAGTTAAAAATCGCATATTTTGTAATAAAGGCCAACAAAGCCAGACATATGTATTTATATTAAAATATCAGATAAAATAATTAGTATACAGAATCTAATCTGGGTCAGTCACAATTAGTATACCATTGATTTCTCCAGCATGCCATATATTTTAGTTAATTTTTTGGTGCCATGCTGATGCACAGTATGTCCATAAACTTTGTAAGCTTAAAATGACCAGTATTCATGGACTTCTGATTTTTACAAGTATAGCATGTGGCTAGGGAGCTTATAGCTAGAACAGATTAAGTTACACTCTATTCATAGAGATACTGTTCCCAGAAAACTTTAAACAAATTTCAACTAGTCAAAATGTTTAGGGATTGAAATAGGGAAGTTTATTCCTGAAAAATTAAAGCAAAGTCAGTGACGTGAAATCAGTATGAAGTTTGCTTTTATAATATAGTTGGGCAGGAGAGTGTAGGGCATGTCTGGATTTTCATTAGATGCAGTATCATTTGGGAAGAGAGGATTCTTAGGTTCATAATACAAATTCTTCCCAGAAAGAAGCTTGGCATTCCCTATTTTATATCAGAAGGGAAACGTCGAAGAACAAGTTTTAAAGGAGCAATGTATGCAGTGCAAGGTAAAGCATCTGAGTGTACAGGAGTGATTAAGATTCCTATGTAGGCAGGAAGGGAGTAAAAAAAGATTTGATTTTAATTAGTTTATTTTAACTTCATTTTTATAACTCAGTTAACCTGATTCATACAGTATGAGCAGTTTATTTTTGGCAGAGGTCTCAAAGATCTGAACTAGAATTTTCTTTATTTAATTTTAATTTAGTTTTGATCTTAGTAATACTTAACAAAATACAGTTTTTCTGAAACAGATTTATTAAATGCTAAACCAAGAAACTTTTACTGTAGGATATTGCCAGAAGTAACCATGAACTAGTGAAATCCGCTTTTCTTTCAGAAGAATAAGTGAATAGTAAACTTGTGTGGAACTGATTTCTATTTTGAACCAAAGTAAATTATGTTGGAAAGAGTGATTGTCTTATCGGAACAGTTGAATATACTCATTGGCCTTTTTGTGGGTGAATTGCTCTATAAATTTATAGTAACAGCTTAAAAACATTCATGAATTTAGATAACACAACATTACTGTGATTACAAACAACAATATTTTGTTCCAATTCATTTGTAGTATATGTCATTGTTCCAGAAGGTTGCAGTAAATTTGCTGTCATTTCCTGCTGTCATGTACTTTATTCTTCTTATGGTTAACATTAACCATGTAGTTTATACTTTACTACTCAGAAAGAAGAATTTTTTATTTTCCTTAAGAAGTTCATCTATTCTCAGAATCCTTTCAGGTTTTACACAAAAGAAACATAAAAGCTATTGCAGATATATACACACTTGCCTATGATCATTTTTTTTTTCTTAATGGAAACTGAATACCCTGGGTATGCATAGGAGTTGAAAGAAGTTCAGTTTATCAGACTGGATTATTTTTAGTCGAGAGGTTAATCTGAATAGTAAACATATGAAAAAGAAGGAATGCAATATTAACATGAATTTTCATTAATTCTGTAGCTAAAGATGTATAATTATGTGACTGATAGCATTTTTAAAATTCTTTAGAGTAAGATTTCTTCTTGGAGCTTCTTCCATGAATTTTAGATTTCAATAAATACAGCAACATAGGGATTTTACAAAAACATTAACTAAAGGGATAACAAAAGGAGAACAGTGCACCTATATCAGCGAAGTTTTTTCTGAAAACTACTATTTGCCAAAACCACAGACTGTTTTTTAAAGCTGGTAACCTCTGAATCCTTCCATAGTTGATTTGATATCCCGTGTTGTTTTTCCAATTCAGTTTTTAAGATGAACCAGTGTATAAAAATAAATGAGCAATGAAGTTAAAACATGTTTAGCAAATGTTTATACTTTATATATATTTATTATACATTATTTATTTGTGCAATTGTGGTTAAACAAACAAGGAATTTGTTTAAATATTCAGGTTTAGCATTAGTGTGATGGGTTTCCGTAAGATTAAGTATACTGACGTTATAAAAGGCAACATTTCCACAATTTGCTGTGAGCTGATTTACAAGTTTGTGTGTGTGTGTGGGAAATCTATGTTTCATGATATTTTGTATTATCTAGTTTGGATAATATATGAGCAAGTGATGATTGCCGCATTGGATTGCAGCCGAGATGACTTGGCATCGGTAAGTGTTCTGACAGACTTCTTATACAATTCCAGTAAATCTAATCTTTGCTAACACAATAGGTAGGCATTCTCTTTATTTTCTTTTGCAGTCCATTACTGCAATATATTTCTGCAGTCTACTTTTAGGGCTATGTAAATCTTGTGAAATACACTAGTTTCTCTTTTAAATCTTTGAAACACCCATGTCTTTTTGGAGAGTCACATGTCTGATTTGGAAAGTGGCTGTGCAAGGACAAATTTCCCAGGTGTCCAGAAGCAACATTCAAAAGTTTTGAACATATTCACTATAGCTTCCTGAAACTCCCTACGGAAGAAAGGATCCTATGAAATAGCATATTATATCAAATAAGAAGCTGCACTGCATTAAAAGTTACATATTTTTATTGTTTCATTATAAAATGAAAATGCAGAAAAAACAAAAGGTAGAAAACTAAGAGATAAAGAAAAACTAAAGAAAAAAGTGGTGATTTCTGATGTTTTTCAGTGCAGTAAAATAAAAAATTCAACCTCAATCTTTTACATTTTGCAACATTTCAATCCATTTCTATAATTACAAAATTATTCTAATTTCCAAAATTTGAAATTAAAGTTTCATTTTTCCAGTTTTGAACAAAAAGTCCAGAAGCTGTTTCAAGTACAAATGAAGCTAGATAAATTCTTGTCTTTGACTGAAACAGTCTCACCATGTTTGCTAACTCTATTACCTTTTCTGTCCACTCTTCTATTGTGGGAATTATTGTGATTTAGAAATTATATTTTTAAAAAACTTGATGTTTTAATAAGAGGTACAATGAAACCTCTGAAGAACTGAGTGAGGCTGTGTTGTTTCTCCCAGTAGTTGGTTCCATCATTGTACTTATACTGTCATAATTTAAGTGAAGCCTAATGTCTTTAAAATAAACCTATCACTGTAATTAGAGAAATTAAGCATATTTTTACAGTGAAAGTAAATAAGATTGCACACACTGCTCATAATTTCATTTACTTAATCACATTGTATTGGCCTTCAGTGATAATTCTTTCAAAGTTTTTTTAAATAAACCAGGACAACAATTATATATATGTATGTATTTGTAAGATGAATTCAGGATGGCTTGTGGTAATTAAAATAGTATTTTTCACTGAAACCCCCCAATTAGCTAAAATAAAACAGCTGTATAAACTAGCTTTCGAAAGTTCAAAGCAAACTTTGTATAATTAGAAACAAGGAATAAAATCATGCTAAATGATCTCTGATTATATTAGGCCAAAACCACCGGGCACAAGGCCAGGTATAATAGTATCCCCAAAGTGCAAATCTTAACTTTTCAACACTACTTGTTCATTATTGAGAACCTCTGTAAATTGACTGAACTTTACCACATTTAGCCCTGTCCAATCCATACTCTTTGCAGGCAGTGATTTAAACTAGATAAAAATCAGAACCAAATATTCTTTCTCTTCTCCCCCTCCAAGATATACATTATGACTTAAGTATGCTTGGCATCAGTTTGTTTTTTTCAGGAATAGTCAGACAACTGCATCTTAAAATAGTCAGCATTTGCATGGTAATATACTTACAGTTTCTAGAATCGTAAAGAAAAAATTAGGCTTTTATTGATTGTCACCCTTAAAACTCAACAACTGAGAGACCTGTATTGGGAAGAAATGTTTGCCATCATTTCCAGATGAAATACGATATACTTGCATTTTGATCTAACACTGTTTCTTCCAAAATGTATCATCTCTCATAACTAGCAGTCTTTGCATTCTTTTCCCTTTGTCTCTCAAGTGACCTTAATGCCCATATAGGTATATACCTTCAAGGGTTTAGAGAGATCATCTATTTTTTTAGAAGCCACCAATCATATTTTGCAGTCTGGATTTTATTTATTTGTTTATTTTAATTAACTGATTTCTATAGCTGACATCTCAAATAAGTGAATCTGACTGCAAATAATCATAAAATAAATCTAGGTATCAATAAAGGAGAATATTTGTAGCTAGGGGTTGAAATGAGGGGTCGTTGGGCTGCTCTGAGCTTGGTTGTTTTCTTGCAGATGTTTCATTTCCCAAACTAGCACTGTTGATGTTA
>JANHFL010009592.1:79346-89603 GCA_032468155.1 Oxyrhabdium leporinum | reverse complement strand
TAAGCTGTAAACCGCCCCGAGTCTTCGGAATGGGGCGGTATATAAATGTAAAAATAAATAAATAAAATAAATAATAAATAAATAGTAAGCAATTCAAAGGAGATTAAATAAAGGTGAAAGCAATGTACTGTAATACTGTACAGTAGATATGTCAACATCCCAAATATATTAGAAGATGTTCCATTCTTATAAGAATCTCTGGTACTAGTAGTTAAAGTCAGATCAGCACTGCAGTCATTATCACTACCCATAGAATATGGAAAGCAACAGAAGAACCAGTAGAAGTTCTAAACAAGCTATGTTAGCAAATCTGGAGAACGAAAGAGTGGCCAATAAATTGAAGAAAGTCAATTTACATTCAAATGTCAAAAAAGAGACTTAACAGGGTGTTTAAACTATTGTACAATATTTTTAACTTCACAGCTAAATAGTGCTTAGTATCATCCAACACAGATTACAGCCTTACATAGAAAAAGATACTAGATATTCAAGTTGATCTTAGAAAAGGTGGAGGAAAACATGGAATTGTTGCTGGTGCATGTTGGATTGAGAAAGCCAAACGACACCAAAAAGAAGTCACTATGTGTACTTCATCGATTATCGAAAGGCATTAGCACATCAGTCTATAAAAAGTGATTAAAAAAATGGGAATTCCAGAATATCTCATTGTGCTCATGAGCAATTTATATGCAGGCCAGTAAGCCATAGCAAGGACAGAACATGGAGAAACAGCCTGGCTTTAGGTTAGCGAAGGAATATAACAAATCTGTGTACTCTCCCCTTATTTATTCAAACTGTTTTCTGAATGTATATTAAAGAAAACTGGATTGGAAGAAGACGACGAGAATGGTTTTATAATTGGAAAATGGAACAATAATCTACATCAAGTTCAGTCAGAACTGAAGAAGCTTCTTGGGTGAGAAGTGAAACATCTTCAGGCAAAAACAAAGAAAGTCCAGATGCCTTTTGAAAAAGCACCTTTGGGACCACAGACTAGCACTTGATGGAACCGCCATGAGGCCTTGGAAAATATATTCCAGTGATGTGATCTATTTATATCCAGCAAGACCAGAATTGTGTGAGCTATAGTATTTTCTGTAACACTCGGTGGAAGCGAAGATTGGACTTTAAAGAAGCAGGATAGGAAGAGTTTTCATGTTGGATAGGAAGAGTTTTCATGTTGGTGAAGACTTTTAAGAATTATGTGACAGACAAAAATAAATAAAATCAATGTATCGTCGAACAAAACAATCCAGAGGTCTCACTCCAGACCCAAATGATCAGGTTCAAATTATCCTACTTTGAAGGCATTATATGAAGATAAAGTTCTCTGGAGAAAACTAATGCTGAAAAAGGGAAAAGAAAGAGAAGAAGAGGACGAGCAACAAAATAAATGGATGCAGGGAGAAAACCTTTCTGGGAATTGGGAATTGACAACAACTTGATAGCACATAATAAATTGTGAATAATGCATGGAATGTTAGTTTGATAGATTTGTAATGCCATCTAGTTGTTGATTAACTGAAGATGATTACAGTCCAGTATTCTTGATTTTGAGAGCCTTAGCATCAGTATTTTTGCACTCTGTACACAGTATTTCTTCATATTGAGCCTCAGTGGCGCAGTGGTTTGAATGCAGTACTGCAGGCTCCTTCTGCTGCCTGCTGGCTGCCTGCAATTTGGCAGTTCAAATCTCACCAGGCTCAAGGTTGACTCGGCCTTTTATCCTTCCGAGGTGGGTAAAATGAGGACCCAAATATTTGGGAGCAATATGCTGACTCTGTAAACCGCTTAGAAAGGCCTGCAAGGCACTCTGAAGCGATGTATAAGTCTAAATGCTATTGTTATATTGTTATAAATATGTTCAGTGGTTGGCATTGTTACATCATGCGCTAGCAGTTTATTTGGAAAGGTAAGAAGATTATCATCGTTTATAAAATAGCATATCGCTTTGGGCTAATTGGTTCATTCTTAATCATTGACAATGGATGCTCTGATTTTATGTTAATAAAGGTTAAAGGCTAAGCAGACAGTTTCATAATATGCAAATTAGTTTTCTTAGTGATAAAAGGTATCTATATGAAACTGACTTTAAAATAATATCAGCAATTTGTAAACCTACTGCTAAAATTCAGTTCTGTAAAGTTAGATACTAAGAGTTCCTTATACTCCTTAGTTTATTTCTAAACTCGACAGTACAAATTACAAAGTGCAATTTATATTTTATAACTTTATGGTCCAGTTCCAAAGCTATTGGGAAGTTATGTTGGAAGTGAATCAAAATTATTGTTAACTGGCTCCTCTCTCAGTTGATACTTAACAGAACAGTTGCATTGTTACTCAACTAAAATATACTTAAAACAAATGTCAGCATTTCTTTGTGACTTCATGTATTCATGATATATTGCATACTTCAGCTGTATTTTAACTGAAAAGTGACAGATACCATATCTAGCTAAAAACTGCAAGGGGAATTTAAATAGGTGGGATAAAATTACATAAACGAGAAATTGGCTTGAATATCAAGTTTACACCATACCCTTATAAAAAATGCCATAAAAAAACTGCTGAACAAATACCAAACTTTGCTTGACCTGAGTGCACCATGTGGTTTGCCTTGTCCATATGTATTTAAAGCTACTAAAAACCTAAAAACCCAGCAAATGGACTGAGAATGTAGGTATTGTTTCTTTAAAACATCTCTGTTACTAAAGGTTGCCACCTTGTGAGCAGAGCAAAGAAGTATTCCTGCTCGCCCCCTTTTTCAAGTAAGGAGGATAGAACAAGAACTGAAGTTTTAAGGAAGTAAATAACTCCACTGATAGTAGGTTAGATTTGTTAGATCCTGCACCATTCATGTAAGCACAGAAAAGCAGGGTAGTGGTTAAAGCATCAAGATAGAAACTAGGAAGCCATGAGTTCTAGCCATGCCTTAGACACAAAACCATCCAGTAACCGTGGACCATCAAGCAATAGGTGATCAGCTATAGGAAGGAGACAATGGCAAACCACTTCTGAGAAACCTTGCCGACAAAACTGCAGGGATTGTTCCGTGCAGCTGCCAGGATTCAAAAATTGACTTGATGGCATAAAAAATTGTAATTGTAAAAATTGTAAAAAAAAATTGTAAAAAATGATGAGTCTCGCCATTACATTAGAGCAAAAGTTTTATATAATTAAGGGATATTAACGTGGTCATAGCACCACTAAAATAGGATGAGATGTTGAAATACCTAAATCTGCAGTGGATTTTTTTTGTTTTTAGTTTGCTTTCTATAACTACTCTGTGACTTGGTTAACCATACATTTAAATTATGTTTTTTTTTAATCTTTCACTGTGTTAATTTATTAATACCTGCATAAAATACTAAGTTTAAAATTTTTCATTGACTTTTTCTGTTGAGCTGGAACCAATTACCATATTTTTCCCATAGAAATATCATTTTGAACAGTGCATGTTTGAATAATCCGATCATTTCATAGGATTCCTTAACTGCATCAATCTACCTGTGCATAATAGGATATAGATAGTCATCAGCGTACAACCAGAATAGGGACTGGAAAATTCACCAGTAAGCCGTACAGACGTTAGGTGAGACATCATGGGACCATATCTGTTTTACTTATCTTTTTTCAATTGATCATTAAGTAAGACATCATATGTTTGCAACCTGCGACGTCCTCCTTGGCTTTATTTGTTGGAAGCTGGCTGTGAAGGTCAGAAATGATGTTCCTATTATCACTGGATACTGCAATTGACAGAAATCCAGGCTGGTGGCGAAGCACTGGGATAATGATATGACCACAGAGACACTACAATGGTCATAAGTGTGAGGGGCAGTTTTAAGTCGCTTCTTTCCAGCACCATCATAACTTCAAACAGTCACTAGACCAGGGGTGTCAAACTCGATTTCATTGAGGGCAGCACCAGGGTTATGTTTGACCTTGAGGGACTGGGGTGGGCGTGGCCAGGGTGGGCATCATTAACTCGATGTCACTTATGTCGGGGGCACCTGTGGTGGCCCAAGCATTCTGCCAGTGAAAATGGGCTCTCAAGCTCCATTTTCAGCTGTGATGGCCTGTAATCCTCTGCCAGCGAAAATGGAGCTCGAGAGGGCCATTCATGGCTCTCACGAGCTCCGTTTTCAGCTGCAACGGCTTCCTGGAGTCCTCTGCCAGAAAAAATGGAGCTTGGTAGAAGCATTGCAGGACAGTCCTTTGCTGTTTCTAGGTTGGCTGTGTGGGCCAGATATAAGCACGCCACAGGCCAGATCCGGCCCGCGGGCCTTGAGTTTGACACCCCTGCACTAGACGAATGATTGAACTGAGCCACTACCTTTGGTAAGGCAGTATAATGTATCTTACAATACCAATTGCTGTAAGATGAGCAGGGTGTATCCTTTACCCTCAAATCCTGCTTGTTGGCGTCTTAAAAATACTTTATTAGTTACTGCATAGTAGAATTGGATTATATAACTCTTGATCAGATCTTACAGGGTTATTCTTACTCTCATGAAGAGTTGATAATGATGGACTGTTTTGCCAATGCTTCCTGTAATTTAATGAGATGTCGGAGCATTCTCAGATGTCTCTGTACCCATATGGTATAGATTTAAAGCACACACAAACATCTCACCTAAAGAGCATGCCAAATTACAGAATATATATAATTTAGAAGAATGTCTTTACCAGCCGTGTATACTAGTGGAACTGTATGGGAGAAAATGTATGGTTACAGTGGTGTAATAAAACATAATGTAATAAACTAAAATATATCTCTGTGACTTACATTGAAGATTTCTCTTTGTCTGTTTATGAAGCACCAAAATAAAATATAGCGTATTGTTGTTTCAGTCATGCCAGTGCCATTCAATGAAGGGTTTTAATACTTCATATTTATTTTAATGTATTTAAAGATAGAATAAATCAAAGATTTCTGAATGCATTTTGTCAATCAGCTTTATTTTCCCTTAAACTGAAATGCACAGGATCTAGTCAATTTCTGAAAAGAGTAGAGGGGGGTATTCCAATGTAACCTTTTGGTTTCCTTTTATTTTCTTTGAAATGTTAGGCTATAGAATGAAAATTCCTCAAGATTAAAAAATATTCAGAAAGTCAAAAACTGGTTGTTTAATTTTGTTTCAAATGTAATATTACCTTTTATCAATGGTTCATGAGATGTTTAATAAATTATGAGAAAGCAAACATACCAATCAGACAGTCTGTTATTCAGGGCAACATTAATTAAAGAAAAATTATTTATATATGTGGTGTGCATGCGCAACATGCTTATTAACATTTGAGAACATATCACAGTTAAACAGACAAAATAAAATTCATTCATTCATTCGCAGAAAATTGGGAAAGTAAAGTATGAATGCTGTGACCACAGTCAATTTCTTGCCTTTTTTTTTTTACTGTCGCACTGGTAATCATTTTAAAATGTTTAAACATTTTTAAATGTAGAGCTTAAAATTTTATTCCTTTATAATCAAATTTTGCTGAAGTATATTTCAAATGAATTAATAAGCATTTGTAATTAATGAAACCTAGGACTACCTTTGACTATTGTACTTTATTTGCATGTGTTTTTAAAAAGATACTTTTTTGCTTTTGTTTTGCATAGTATGCTGGCCGTAGTAAGAAAGAGACCAAGTATTCACTGAAAGCTGTAGAAGACATGTTGGAGGCCCTACAGATCACTCAGTCATAAAGCTTAAGAAGGATGACCGGTGGTGATAGATCTTTTTCTCCAGCTCCGTTACTGAAATTCTGTCCTCACAGACTTAAAAGTTAATTTTAATGCCTCATTATGTTAACAGTGGTTTCATGTCAGTGAAAGTTGCTACCTTGAATGATACGTTTTATAAAAAAATACAAGATTTCTATTTATTGCTTCTATGATGAAAAGTCACTGCAGTTAATAAAAAGAGCGAATTCAATGGAACATCAGTCTCTTCAGACCTGGTAGAGCAAATGTTTAAGCCATAACTTGATGTAAAAAATAAATTAATTGATAATGCAGGATTATTTATTGCATTTGTACAAAATAGAAGTCGCCTATGGAACATGAACTACGGATCAGACTTAAAAGTTCACCACAATGATCAAGTAATATTCACCTGGATATTTAGCTTTGCACAATACTATTAGTATGACTGCAGCACTGATTTGTTAAATGGTAGAAAAATGGTAAGTGCTAGACTTTGAACATTATATATTAAGTACCAGCTTTAAGTGAAACCTTATTGATGGAGTTACTTTCATGCTGCTGATTCTAACCTGTACATGAAATGGCTCCTTCATTTGTTTAGATAAATGAAGACAATTTTTTAAAAATATAAAGATAAAGATAAAAATATAAATATAAAGCTTTATAAAGTTTGCATGCCAGCCAACTCACAAGAGTAAAAAGAAAATACAATAAAACCAATTAAAGATAAAAGATGGCAAGAGCAAAATAGAATTCAGTCATGTTGAACTGACTAGTAGGCAATTTGTCTGCTTGGATTCTCTTCAAAATTGACCAGTTCTAGAGATTTTATTATACTTCTCTCTGAAAATATATAGAAAAAGTATACTCAAGGGGATGGTCATACATTGAATTTCTTCCATGGACTTACTAATGGATTCCCACTTTACAACAAATTGTGTTTATTATTGATTTTGTTGCTGGCCTTTCGGTGCATAAGGGCATTAGGGAGAATAAGTAACGCTGCTTTTCATTTGGAACTTCTGAAACAATGTGAAAAAGCATTTGTTTCCTTTCAGATTTGTGCATAACTTAAATATGCTTTCTATGGAGGGAGAAAAAGGGAGTTATATGAAATGTGCTGGTGGAAAAGTAATCACTGCCTTAAATTCATAACTGTTTAGCTGCAATAACTAAAACCGCCCTTTTCTTATAATTTGCTTGCTGCGTAGGAATTTTTGCCCATTCCTCCACAGCAAACAGCTTTACTTCATTTTTAAAAATGCCTTTGTGTTTTCTCCACATTCTTTGTCAAAATGCCAATTTCCATGCAATAGGAACGTAGTTCAAAAGAATGAACATCTGAGAATGTCTCAAAATTGAGTTATCTCAAAATTGAGTTAATACACATAATAAGTTCCAAAATGGATCTGTTGTAGGACATGGCAAGCAGCTGTTTAAATGGAATAGTCTCATTGCATCTCTTAACTTGATTCTGTCACTTAAGTCTTTCCTGTGTAAATCCAGTGAATATGAAATGCTATTTTTTATTGAATAAATCTAAGATGTATTTAAGTGTTTGATACTGACTACCATCAGGAGAAATGAGAATCTAGGCAAAATAGGAATCTCTAAGTCTTTATTCCATTCAATCAGTGTGCATATCAAATGTATTCATTACAACATAATTGATCAAAAGTAATTACGGGATGCTTGATTGTAAGATTCAATAATTACTTGTAGCAAGTTAGGTATTTCCAAGCCTGGAACTGGAACTTAAATTGTAATACATTTTTTAAAAGGATTATTGTTTCATAGGGACATTCAGTCATAAAAAATATTACATTGAACATATCCCAGGGTCTGGGGGTGAATTCTTATCAAGATGCAAAAAACAAGTATGTTAAAAGACAGTTTCTTTTATCTGTCAGATGAAGTTCATCTGCCAAGCTGCATTCAGATTGGAGTCAAAAATTGTGTATAAATTATAGTATATTTTAATTTTTTCCACCTTTACTTTAGATGTAAACAAACCTTGGATTAATAATAGATACTAGAGTATGTGTTTTAAACTTTTACTGTATCCATATTTCTTTGAGAACAAATGATAGGGATTGTTGTTGTTTTTTAAATGGATTAGAAATCAATTAGATATTTAAATTAAAACACATTAATTTTAATTAATTACAAGTAGTCCTTGTTAAGTGACTGACTCACTTAATGACCATTTCCAGTAATAATGATGAAAAAGTAACTTTGAGACAAGTTCTTGCGTATATCCTCTGAGGGAGATGGGCAGTTAAGAAGTATGAAATAGAAATTGAAAAAAATATGACCCTCCACAGGTCTAAAGCAAACTGAAATCAAGT
This sequence comes from Oxyrhabdium leporinum, assembly GCA_032468155.1. Lineage (NCBI taxonomy): Eukaryota > Metazoa > Chordata > Lepidosauria > Squamata > Cyclocoridae > Oxyrhabdium > Oxyrhabdium leporinum. The sequence goes on along the minus strand of JANHFL010009592.1, from coordinate 81,542 downwards.
GATAATCACAGTTATGGCTTCAGTTAGCGACCATTTCCCTTAGTTGATGGTCCCAATTGTGCTTTCTAAATGAGGACTACCTGTAAACCAAACATTTGTTCTTCAAATGTACTTTTCCAGGATTAATTGATACAATATAAGTGATGTGCTATTAATAGCAGATTTTAACTGCAAAATGCATTAAGGCTGTTCCTGTTAACTTAATTTTCTCATAACACCCTTTCTAAATTCTCAATGTTGAGCTGAGGTTGTTATCACATCAAAACTTGGCACTTGTAGAGATTAGGAGGATAGGAAAACTGCTTCAGAAAACTAACCACCAGTTAAATGTGTGCATTCTGTATTCCACAGCCTATCTCTTTTCCTGTTTAAATCACATAGTTTGGGCATTTTGCTTTTTGAAATATGTTTCACTTGGCCCTGACTTCATGATGAGGGCTAGCTAAGGAAGGGAGAGGACTGTAATTATGCATTGGCAAGATTTTGAGCTATGGCATAAATCATTAAAAAGGTATTTTCTGGCAGTATAAGGGGCAGGCCAGTTTTTCTTGCCTGCAGAGAGAAAGGCTGGGTAGAAGTCTACAGGGTTAATTTTATCTGAGGGATTTGTCCTGCACGTAATCAGTGTGCAGCTTGAATGAACACACACACACCAGTAAATAAAAATGGCTGATTCTCAATCAGTATGGAATGGGCATTGGCATTCTGTAAGGATCTGCCTTTTACACTCAAAAGTTTTAGACAAGCCTCTCAGTGGTTAAGCATTCATTAGTTTGCTTCAACTGCATAAATAAAATATTTTGTTTGGAAAAATTATAGAAACATAAATTTAAAAACATATAATTATAGCCTATTAATGACCATGTTTAAAAAATATTGTAGGTATGTTATTGATTCATCAGACCTGACTCTTAATGCAAAGGGAACTGAACTGAAGAAAACCAATGAGATTTTTTTTTTAAAAATGGACTATTGTTTTCTCCTTCAATAAACTTCTGCCCACTTAAAAATGTGAAAAATAAACCCTATGTGGGTGAATGCCTCACAAACTATAGTCCAACTCCCTGCATACATTGATAAAAAAGCTTCCAGTTTATTAATGTATATAACTAGGCTAAGTGTACAAAAGTAATATATTAAAACTTGAAATATTTTCTATCTTCCAGAAATTCTTAGCTGAGGTTTTAGATTCTGATAAGGATGTAATGAAGAAAGAATTCACTTGAATAGCATTCCATCATTTGCACAATCAATCTTTTGGGTGGTAGGTTAATTTGATTTTGTTTCTATTATATTGCTACAGAACCTTTCATTTTATTTCTCTCTTGGCACAATTGTCTTTGTGACCGCATTCATACTTGCTGCACACTTTATTACAACGTTACATGGGCTTCAGACATTTTACAACGTAAGGACCAAAACCCTAACTACATTTTCTTTCCTAGTGAGAATTCCATTGCTTTTATTTTCCATCCACTCAAAAATAGCACTGTGTCCTTTGCCATAAAGTGGTTTATACTGTAAAAGAAGATTTCATAGTAATAAACTTTGCAACTCAGAACTTGCAAGTTAGCAATGGCAGTACAATAATACTATTTGTGCAAGAGATGCACTACTTAGTAGAACCAAAATTGCATGTATAATATTTGTGTGAGAAATATGGGCTCTACGCTCCTGTTAATGAACCCGTAAAGAACAATTCAACTTTTACCAGCTGCATTGCACTGTTGGCACACATTTGTCTTGTGCTCAACAGAAACTTCCTGAATATCTAACACATCTTACTGCCAAGCCAGGTCTCCCCAGTCCTGTAGTCTGTTAGGTCAAAGAATTTAGCAGCAACTCATCCAATTATTATTTAACTCCATCTCCTATCAGTCTTGGCCTTTTAATATTTCCTTCTGAATTAATTAACAGAGTGCTGAATGCACTCATTAACACAGAATGTAGAGTGGGCAATAAATGAATAGCCAGGTATTATTGAAGTCCAGCTGCTGTCATTTATAAGAATATTACTTTTATGAACAAACTCTTTATTGCAGGATCTGTGTCTTTGGTGGTGAGGGTTTTTAAAGATTTTTAATCAGTTTTAAATGGGGTTTTAAATATTTAACATTTTAAAAAAATGTTAAACATTACACAGCCATTAGTTTAATACTTTTAATCAATTTTAAATCTATATATTTATATTTGTAT
>JANHFL010009592.1:19762-34763 GCA_032468155.1 Oxyrhabdium leporinum | reverse complement strand
CCTCCCAGCAATTTGCCTCCTTGCAGCAAACAGCAAAAACCTGTTTCAGCTTCAGCACAGCTTGATTAGCATAAGCAACTGGTTTTCTCTTGAATCGGCCTCCCAACTATCAGCTATTTCAGGCTGCAGGGATCTCCAATGCAAGGGAAAAAAATCTGCCTCTGCCTCCCAGCAATTTGCCTCTTTGCAGCAAACAGCAAAAACTCTGTTTCAGCTTCAGCACAGCCTGATTAGCATAAGCAGTTAGCTTTTGGTAAGGAAAACAAGGGGAAAAGATCTGCCTCTGCCTACCAGCAATTTGCCTCCTTGCAGCAAACAGCAAAAAGAATCGGCCTCCCGATGATCAGCTGTTTTAGGCTGTAGGGATCACTATCACCTATTGCCACCTCCATGCGCCCCAGCACCCCATTTTCAACCTCCGTGTGCCCCATTTTCCACCTGTTCCGATCCCCGGTGCGCGGAGGCTGAAAACAGGAGTGGAGGTGGCATTAAGTAATGGCTATCCTTGCAGCCTGAAACAGCTGATCGTAGGAGGCAGATTGAAGCAAAAACCATCCGCTTCTGCTAATTAGGCTGGGCTGAAGAAAGTGTTCTCCCAGCCGGAGCGGGGTTGGATGGAGAGGAGCGGGGCCAGCCAGGAGTGGGATTTGGGGGTCTGCTGAACTCTGCAGACACTGAGCAAATGGTTCACCCAAACCCCTGCGAACCCCCAGCAGCCCACCCCTGTCTCCAGGCCTTCCTGTCCTCTACCATCCCCCAAAGTCCATTTAAGCTCACACCAACTGCTTCAGTGACTCCATCCAGCCACCTCATTCTCTGCTGTCCCCTTCTTTTGTCCTCAACTGTTCCCAGCATTAGGCTCTTCTCCAGTGAGTCCTTCCTTCTCATTAGGTGACAAAGTATTTGAGTTTCATCTTCAGGCCACCTAAAGAGCAGTCAGGGTTGATCTCCTCTAGAACTGACCGATTTGATTGCCTTGCAGTCCAAGGGACTCGCAGGAATCTTCTCCAGCACCATAGTTCAAAGGCCTCAATTCTTTGGCACTCAGCCTTCCTTATGGTCCAACTTATGGTCCAGCTTCCTGATGTACATTGTTCTTATTGACTGTGCTAATTGATTATTTTGCATATGATTGGTATTGTTAAACTTGCATCATGGGGGAAACTTCCAGTCACGGGAGATATATATATTGCTTTCACTTTTATAAGAAATGTTGAATAAGGAAATTGCTGACTAGCATAATTGGTTCAATTGTTAATCACAAAGTAGTAAAGAGAGAAATGTGTACATGATTGTCTACTCCAATTGGCCAGTAATTTAATACAGGCTCAGAAATATAATTCTTCTACCTGATCCTATTGGTGGTTAAAGTTATGTTGTTTATGAACAAAGTTAAGTGCTCTGTTAACGAAATGTGATATATAGGACTTAGTAAAAATAATGAAATATGTAATGCCTTTCTCTTGCTTTAAGAATGTCAGTGCATATACAGACAGGGATATCAAAATCAATTTCACTGAGGGCTGCATCAGGGTTGTGTTCGACCTCATGGGGGCAGGGGGGGCATGATGAGGGTGGGCATGGCCTTCATGACATCAGTTGTATCTTGGGCACTTGTGGTGGCCCGAGTGCTCTGCCAGCTAAGACGGGCTCCTGAGCTCTGTTTTTGGCTGGGAAGGCCTCCTGCAACCCTCTGCCAGCAAAAACGGAGCTCAGGAGGGCCATGTGCAGCCCTTGCGAGCTCTGTTTTTTCTGGTAGAGACACCACAGGCCGATCCTTCTCTGTTTCCAGGGTGGCCCCCGGGCCTTGAATTTGACACCCCTGGTATATGATCACAATTGAGTCCCAAATTTCCATTGCTAAGCAAGACAATTGTTAACTGAGTTTTGCCCCATTTTATGATCTTTCTGGCCACAAAATCACTACACTTGTTAAGTTAGTAACATGGTTGTTAAGTAAATCTGGCTTTCCCATTGACTTTGCTTGTCAGAGGGTCGCAAAAGGTGATCACATGACCTTGGGACACAGCATCTGTAAATACATGTCAGTTGCCAAGTGTACAAATTTTGATCATGTGATCAAAGTTTAAAGTGTGGAAAGTGGTCATAAGTCACCTTTTTCAGTGCCACTGTAACTTCAATCAGTCTCTAAACCAGTACAAATTGATGACTCAAGATGGATTTTGCATATACGGTACTTTCTATTGAGCTGTCCATGGTCCTGATTGCATTCTTGATAATCCCTTTTTCCAACTATAGGCTCAGAAATGAGTTTCAGAAGGTATGTCTCAAAAGTAAATAAATGTTTGATCTCTAAATGATTTCTGAAAGAAACTTACCTTTGTTCTATAATTTCAATGAGATTCAAGGCTGTTCTTTCTGCTTTGTAATTGTACGATTTGACAGTCTTTCCTTGAATCCCTGCTGCATATTCATAGCAACTTCAGTTTGTTGTTTTGCAAAACATGAGCAAGAGAAATAGGATAGCAATTATCTAGCAACTATATGGTTACAGTTTACAAGCATGTTTTATCTGGGCATCTGCTCCTTCCTAAGAAAAAAGATTTCGAGATGGTATTAACTAATAACAAAATTTATGTTCTTTTATTATAGAGGAGATATTCCTCTCTACATAAACTGCCATCATTTTTATTCTAAAATTTCTTTCCTACCACAGCAGGATCTTCAAAAAAGAGAAACCAAAAATGAGTGCCATGATGTTTTTCTTATCAGTTCCTTATTTCATGTGTCCCAAAAAAATGAATGGACCAAAGCTACCTATCAGATCTACCTATCAGTCTTCAAGACATATTTCCACAATCTGGGTACTCTCCAGATGTTTGGTCTTAGTTTCTCATAATTTCTAACAGAGCCACTGATGAAAAATTGAGTAGTTGATGTCCACATAGCTGGAAGGCTTTCCATCCTCAAAGCTGGGGAAAGTATGTCTCTTTATCTCTAGCGGTACTTACCATATCAATTTCAGTTTAGTTGGTAAGGTTAGTAAAACAAGTTTCATATGTTTGTAAGACAAGCAACTAGGAAACTGGGAAACTAAGTCCACACATCTTGTGTTTATTCAATATCTTATAGATACTATTTGGTCATTGACTGCATCTACTGTAACCAAATAGATCCTTACTATACTCCTTCCTGACTATGAAAGCAGCACCATCCCTTCTTTGTTTTTTCATTTATTAAGATGTAAATAGTATGAATTACAGCCTGTTTCACTTGGCTGCTGGCTAACATATAAAGTTGTATGTTTTCGTGTTTCACGGTGTTGAGCTTTCCCATGTCCATTTTTCTTATATTCCATGTTCCCACTATAATCACGTCTTTGCAGCTTCTGATTGTCTTCTTCTAACCAGCCACTTCACTAAGAACAAGTCTTTAATCTAGCTGCATCATGAATACCATTAATATTAATAATTAATAAAGATGCTCAGCCCATCCTCAGAAGCATGTTAAAAGACATTTGACCCGAGGGGCCCATCATCCCATATATCATCAATAATCATTTTATATTTTCTATCCATGCAGTTTTCTTGATAAAATACAGCACTGCTTGCTCCCACACTGTTTGAAATGAGGGCTCTGTCATTGTCACTAAATTGATGATTCTCCTTTGGCATCTTCCTATATCCCCATTGTCCAGCACAAGTGCTTCAGCTGGCAGCTGGGATTATCTTCATGACTTGGGTGACCTTGCTGGGAGTATATATTCTTGGCATACACTGCTGGCATACTTTTGTCATCCGTCCAGGAACACACAGACACACATACACCCAGCTACAATGAGGCAGCATAGCAGGATTTGGTGGAGAGCAGTAACTGTCTTTAACAAATATGCTGCTTGGTTTTCATTAATTCTCTTCTGACTGATGGTGCTCTCTGTTCTTTAAATGATCACATTCCTTAGAACTTTCTCTCCCAAGGAAGAACACATCCATTTTCTTATAGATCTTCCTCAGTATTACAAAGAAGACTTCAAAGCATGTTTTCAGAACTATGGGGAACAAGGGCCAGGAAGGAGAGGGGAAAGGGAGGGGGTGTTCATATTTATGATGTTGTTGAGGGTAGACTATCGTTTAAAAAAGATAACAGAAAATAGCTTGGCCTCATAATTGTATCTGTTAATATATGCGTATGTGTACATGTATGTGTATGTATATTCATATATATATATATATACATGCACACACAGAGACACCTAACCAAGAAGAAAATATTGTATGCGTTAGTAGCCAAACCTGAATTATTTTGTTTGATTCAAATACCCTGTGGCTTTTCGAAACCACATCTAGTACAAACATTAAGGACTGTTTCAGAAATAGAGAGTTTCATCTGTTACATAAGTATACCTTTCAAAATTATTAATGTTCTCTGACCTGGTCTCTGAAAAAGAAAGAAACTGCTTATGGCTGGTTCAGTATCTCAAGTTTTGCAAATAAAACATTCAGAGAGAAAGAAAACTGAAGCTTTAAGTTTATGGCATGTTGAGGAACAGCCATTAGTGTCTGTCTTTCTGTTTTTATGTATGTATGTGTGTATAGTTAACACAGATATCTGAATGGGTTTTAATATTACTTTATAGGAATTACTATATCATTTCAAAGACTTGAAAGGTAGAAGTTTTTGACTTTGATTTCTTTATTTATTTGAGAATGGTATATCCCATGTTGCCAACACAACAAATCCAAATTTCTTTGTATACCAAATATACAATCACATGGCAATGAGCTTAAGTGTAAATTTTTAAAAAATGCTTAGGTCTGGTTTGTCTGTGATTGTTATAATATGGATCATCATTAATATTGCAAGAAGTGGATTTGGGAAGAGAAGGGTTAATGAGCACAGAGTCCTTTAAAATGATCGTATTGGCTAGCCTCTAATCCATGGCCCTCCTGTGTGTTGGACTACATGTTCCATTATATTTAACCGGCCTGGTGATTCTCCCAAGGCTGATAGACTTCCAAGTGTATTTGGACTCTGGCCTACAAATTCCCTGGTTTTTTAGGACCGGTATAAATCCTGCTGGCTGATAGCAATCAAAGCAGAATTTTTCAATACAGTATTGTAAAATTTAAAAAAAAAGATAAATACATGGAAGTTTTATACATTATGGAACCTCCCTCACCTGGTTTATAATAACTTAAAGATATATAGCTGGCTGGCAATAACTCTGAGCAAACACTGCAACTGATTGTTATAGCCTTCACGTTTTCTAATTCATTTGCGTCATTTCCTATTGTACTTATCATTTGCTTCCCTTCCATTCAATCTTCTTCTATTCTGGATATGCAATTTCAACACAGTGCATCATTATGTTTTCAACTCTGTTAATGTCTTGCAGGTTTATGGAACCATTAATATTTGTAAACAACTGCAAAAGATGTTTGAAAAGTATCAGGAATCTTCTGACAAACGAGATGGATCACCAACCAAATCGGTAATGTATGTCTTACTGTATATACACTTCTTGACAATTGTATATTATGAGGGACCCCCCCCCCCAAAAAAGTATCACAAAGCCAATGTTGAGGGAGATAGAACAAGCAATGTTTGTGAGTAACAAATGGCAGTAATACTGTGTAAATATCTTTATTTTGGGTCATAGCCTATCCAGTGGAAATGATTCTAAGAGTCCTTGGCCTTTCTGTTTAGCTTATTATGATATTGCCTTAGTGCTTTATGGCTGGATAGCCTAAGAGAACCATTAGCTAATTAGTTTTATAAGTCGAATCTTCACTACTCCTGGTTCTAAATTTAGTTTCATATTAGCTGGATCCCTGGCAACTCTGCACTGCAGAGAATCTTTAATATGTGTCAAGGAATTTTATTGTTTTGTTTAACACATTCGGCTTGTTGGAAAGAAATTTTATCAGGTTTGTTTCTGAGCCAGAAATAAAATACAGACAGTTGGTCCTTGATTCTCTCTTAGCTTGGTTATTTTATTGCAGATGTTTTATTATCCAAACTAGCTGATGATGACTAGCACTGATGATGTTACCTAGTTTGGTAATGAAACATCTGCAAGAAAGCAATCAAGCTCAGAGAGCACCAAGGACCCGTCATTTCAATCTTGAGCTACAGATATTCTCCTTTATTGGTACAGAGGCAATTGCTTGAACTGGAGGTGAAGTTTATTTCTGATAGTGCAACACAGAGACAACGGTTGAAGGTGGCCACACTAAGTCCTTCCTAAAATGGGTCTATGACAATTTGCCATGGCCAACTTGCCATGGCCAACTTGCTACGGCCAACTGATGATGACTTACTCACCACAGCCAACTTGCCAGGGCCAACTCACTGCAGGTCAACTTGCCATGGCCATCTTGCCACAGGACAACTCATTGCAGGACAAGAGTTAGACTAGTATCAAAGAAATGGTGGAATAGAATCATTAAAGAAAGGATAAAAAAGGAGGAACAGAATGAAATGTGAATGACAAAAATTAAAATATTTATTTATTTATTTTTAATAATTAATCAGAACTGTTAAATTGTCCTCCAGCAAGTTGTCCCACGGCCAGTGAGCCATGGCGAGTTGTCCTGCAGCGAGTTGGCCATGATGAGTTGGCTGCAACGAGTTGCTGCTGTGACGAGTTATCCCATTCCCTCCTAAAACCCCCTTATATAGGAAAACTTTGACTTTGTTCCTCAAAAGCATATAAACGTGTACTTTTTACGAATTCTAAGAAAATGCGCTTAGCCTCAGTGGCAGCATTTTTTCACCCTGACACCCTACTGATTTGTAGTATTCTGCTTGTTTAGCATTTGTTGATTGACACTGTCATTTCTTGGGGAAAATGATTTTTTCCCCTTAATATGATCAAAGAGACCTCCAGTTAAGACTGGGAGAAATGTTCACTTGATTAGATTTCTCCTGTTCCATTTTAATCTTTCTCTGGAGGTCATTCTCATTGTAATTTTTAACCCTCTGCCTGATTATTGGGAAGATTGTATGGTGGGACGACTTGATCTCCATCTCACAAGTTCCATTAACCATATTTCATGGGTCCTTGCAAAATTTACATCTCCACTTGCTTACTCCAGTCTCTGTGAATTTTGTCCAGCTTTGCCAAAATCTTGCCTTAAATCCTAACAGAGGAGGTATTCAGCCTGATAAATATTCAGCCATTAAGCAGGGGAAATTTGGTACGGAGGTTCTACTATGTATCTCCATGGATTTTACATGCCAGGAATACAATTGATAATTTCATTGGATTATTGATAGGGCTTTATACTAGTCCCTGGATTCTCAGTGCTTTCCCTTAGACCAAGGGAAGAGATATATTTATGTGAGGATAAGGGGAGATGACTATAAAATTTAATGGTACATCTTTATCAGGCAAAATGTTCTTAAATTATTTTTGCTGTGAAAGAGGAAAAAATATTGTTGAGGTAATGCTTATCATATTATAGAACACAGAGACTCCTATTCAAGATCACCTCAAGCCAGAACTGATTATTGAGACTGGGGCCCTAGGTGCTCTCTGAGCTTGGTTGTTCTCTTGCAGACATTTCATTACCCAGCTAGGTAACATTATCAGTACTAGAAGGGAGTGGACTTGCTCTCTATTTATACTTAAGTGGCTTGCTCCATCAGTGTTGGTGAGAGTGCTCTTAGTGGTTCCTTGATTAGAATGTTGTTTACTGTTCATACTGTCTGCATTAGTAGTTCCTTGATTGGGCTATTGTTTATTTATTGAGTGTCTTCTGCTAGTCTCTTTCTCAATCCAACCTACTTTCTTGACTTTTTGTTGTAGGGACCAAATGGGACAAATACAATATATATCTATTTTGTGTTCTTGAGGAGGCCTCTAGTAATTTTAGTTTCTGCCTGATATTATTTTTTTATTATTATTATTATTGAATTTATATAAGTAGTACATATAAGATTATTTGGATTCCTTCCAGGTTTGATTTCATTTTGAGCAGCTCCAGAATTCAGAGGTTTGCCATCACCGCAGTTGTCTGTTTGTCCCATGAAGAAATGGATAAAGATCTTGTATCTACCAATTGTGTCACTACTTGTAAGTTGGATCTCTTCCTTCTAAGGATTCCATCTTGCCACTGAGAACTTGTAATTTTATTTTATTTTTTATGGTTGACCTTTGAAAAAGCCATGTTATTTAATATTTATGTGAAGCTGCTGAGAAAAATCATTTGCAAGTTTGGAGATAGTTGTCATTAATGTGACATTTTATTTACACAGTGACACTGAACTATATTGCATGTGTCTATCCCTTGATCTTCTTTTGATTGCTGCTGAAACCTTTTTCAATTTCCTGGATTCTCCACGCTCTGATTTGTTGTTCTTTGGGTTGTAAACTTCAGATTGACTGGTTTGAGATAGAATAAGGTCAAAAAGATTCATTGGTTTTAGGAAGGTGAATGAATTTACTGACATTATTGATTTGCTGCAAAGCGCCTATTGGCAGTCTGCAATTTTTTTGCAATCTGAATTATAATGTTTTCTTGCATAAAATGTCTGTAAGACTATGACCTCTGTTAAATACTGCTCTTATCCCTTATCCTTTCCAATTTGGAAGTCCTCTATTGGAAGAATTCCTTTGCAATTTCTTTCCTTGGTTTGTAATTCAAGCATAGGAAGCCAGAGAAGTTGACCATTATCAATGAAAAACAGGGCATTCACACATCTCCATTAGTCCCTTTGCAACTAAATGAGGTTGTCATGCTCTACCCATCAGAACTAACCTGATTTCCCTTTCTCCTTTAAAGAAATGTTGAAAATATATATGTTTTTTCATGCAATTGAATCAGAACTGGTAGAAAAAATACAGGAGAATTTTTCAAGATGGTGCTGCTATATACAACTGCTACCAGCAAGGTCCATTTAATGTAAAGGCCTGGTTAAGCATTGAATCTCATCATTCTCGTAGTTTATAACTTTTTTTCTTTTGAGGCCAGAGCTGGCTGTCTCTGTTTTGTAGATGGACTCCATTACAAGTGGTGCTTATATTCAGTATTGGATTATGAAAAATCACTCTGTGACTTTAATGTAAGTAAGCCTCAGCACTCATGCCAGAGTGGTCTGACGTAATTAGCAATATTTATCTTCAGAGCCTCAGACTCTTGCTGATTACCCAATGCCCAAAGGAAACAATAAAATGTTAAAGGCTATTTTGGTGCATTATTAATTATGTATGTCATTCGTCGTATCCTGTGCCATGGAGCACCATGTGCAAATCAGCTTTTACAAAGGCTTGTGGTGACTAGATGCATATAAAGAAACAGCATTTTATCTGTGTCCAGAAAGAAAACAGTATGTCTTAGATAAAAGAACGACTTCATTTTACATCTCTCCAGAAAGGAAAACAATGGGTACAATGCATTCATTTGTAGCAGTGGTCAACTGATGTGAAAATCTCGGTGTTGAGAGAATTGTATGTATTCATGTCTGTTTAAATGGAGTTTGTTTCCTTATATTGTGTGAAGGGTCCTTGGTGCTCTCTGAGCTAGTAAGGAGTGCAGTTCTCTGTCAGTTTATATTCTGCTTATAAACTGACAGCAATATATAAACTTACTAGCACTGATGATGTTACCTAGTTTGGGTAATGAAATGTCTGCAAGAAAACAAGCAAGCTCAGAGAGCGCCAAGGACCCCCCCGCCCCAGGTGTCAACCCTGAGCTGCAAATATTCTCCTTTATTTATATTTTGTAACTGGCATCCTCATTGTTCAATAGGAAAATCAGCTTTACTAGAATCCATTTTGCTTAAAACAATAAATGCTATTCTATGTATGATGAATAGATAAGCAGATAGAGGATATGGTAGAGTAAAATACAATATGGATTAAGATATGCGATTGCCCCAAAACTCTTACAGTGCACTTCATAAATATATGAGGAAACACTCGGTGTTCTGTCTACCTAACATTCTAAGCAAGTACCCCCTTCCCCTTATATATAAAGAACAAAATAAACTGTAATACAGATAGATCTCGACATGCAACCAGAATTAAGCCCAACATTTCTGTTGCCAAGCAAGGCAGTTGTTATGTGAACCATGTCCCATTTTACGTTCTTTTTGCAGTGGCTGTTAAGGAAATCACTGCAGTTTTAATGAACCATGTGGTCATTAAGCAAATCTGGTTTCTCCATTGACTTTGCTTGTCAGAAATTGGCTGGGAAGGTTGCAAATGGTGAACACATGAGCCAGGAACAGTACAATCGTCATAAATACATACCAGTTACCAAGTGCTTGGATTTTGATCACGTGGCCATAGGGATGCTGCAATGATCATATGTGTGAGAACTGGACATAAGTCTCTTTTTCAGTGCTGTTGAAACTTTGAATGATCACTAAACAAATGGATGTAAGTTGAAGACTACCTGTAATAAGGGTAGACTATTGAAATGGAATTGTGGATCCAGGGTTAAAATACCCACTGAGTCATGAAAACTTTGCAAGTAACTATTTCTGGATGCTGGTGTGGTACTGTGGAAAGACCCAGATTCAAGTCCCCCATCAACCACGGAGCTCTATGGATGACTTTGGACCAGCAATATTCTCTCAAAGCAGCCACTTTGATGAGAGAACAGCCTATTGAAATCATCTCAAGTTCCTTGACAAGAAGCAAAATTTAACTGCAAAAATTAAATCAACACAGAACATGATTACAGTTAAAAAAGTTGAGGAGAGAGAGAAAGGAAGCACTGTCTTGAAAGTGTCTTAGAAGTCAATTTTAAATGCCATTTAAAAACCCACTGAAGTTAAACTGTTGTACAAAAGCTTTATAAAAATAATGCAACAATACAAGCATAGTTTTAAAGCAGATTTCAATTACACACAGTTTGCTCACATTTTCACCGGCTTCTGTAAAATACTTTGGAAATTATCCTCTGTCTTTAGGGAACCTGCAGTTGGCCTCTTTCTGCCTCTTCTTACTATGCAAACCTTCTTGATTTGATGTCATCATTCTTGAACCATTATCCATATTTATAAGAGCAGACAGCAATGTCATTTGAGTGAATGGGCTTTTGGAAATCATGTCAAGGTTGCTGAAAACTTTAAATGAATATTCTCTGGAATATTTCTTTTTAATTACAAATGTCATTGTAAATTCTTGAATTTATTTTTATGAAAGGAAAATAACACTGCAGATTCATTGTTAGACCGCACTGGTAGACAACCAATTTTTCATGCTATGGGAAAAAAATGTATCTTTCTCATTACCATAATGTTTAATTGAACATTATCTCTTCTCTCGCGGTACCACAGTGAACAGTAAACACAGGAAAACCTTAAAGATGTAAATAAAATCCTATCTACTAACAGCAATGACAAACTCCAAGAAACAATAGCTTAGGAACCAGATGTTGACATTTTTAATTTCTGTTGCTCAGACCTAGCAACTTTGTAATACCAAATCCAATACCTTACTCATTGTTACCTCCTCTGATAAGAATTGTACTCCCAAATCTCCAGAACCTATAGAACTCAACTTATGACCAATAATTTAATAACCATTCACAGTCACAATCACTTCAGAATGGGTACATAATAATAACAATAACAAGTTCCAGATAGGAATAACAGAGTAACAGAGTTGGAAGGGACCTTGGAAGTCTTCTAGCCCATACCCTTGCTCATGCAGGAAACCATCCACCATTTCAAATGGCTGTCCAATGTCTTCTTAAAAATTTCCATCGATGGAGATTCCAGAACTTCTAGAGGCAAGTTGTTCCATTGATTAATTGTTCTAACTGTCAGAAAAGTTCTCCTTTGTTCTAGGTTGCTTCTCTCTTTGATTAGTTTCCATCCATTGTTTCTTGTCCTGCCTTCAGGTGCTTTGGAGAATAGCTTGATTCCCTCTTCCTTGTGGCAACGCCTTAGATATTGGAACACTGCTATCATGTCACCCCCTAGTCCTTCTTTTCATTAAACTAGACATACCCAATTCCTGTAACCATTCTTTGTAGGTTTTGACCTCCAGCTAATCATCGTTGTTGCTCTTCTCTGCACTCTTTCTATTTTGGCCTTTTTCATCATAACAATACAGATGCAAGCAATTTCAAAGCAAGGAGGAACGGGGTAGCCAACTGATCTAAAAAGTCATCTCCTCCCTAAAAGATCTGATGAAAGCAAGCACGCCCAGATCAGGAGGGGATTACGGACTGTGATCTTAATCCTCAATCTCCCTTCATCCTGCCCTCTTCTATAAACTAATGAAAAACTCTCCGTAAAACCTCAAACGTCCATCTTCCTAGCTTCCCCCCACAAAAAAAGGAAAACAAAAAAAAGAGGGGGCCCGCCAGGGAAGCAGAGGAAAACAAATTGGCCCGAGGAATATTGGAATTGCAAAACCAAATACTTAAAGAGGCAATTAGCCACCGGAGGTCTAAGTCTCTGTGCAAAATCAGCTTCTTCTTTTTTTTTTTAGATGTCAGGCAGGCTGGGAAGGAGGCAGGTGTACACACAACATCACAGTGAGAACGGAGGGGTTACAGTTTCAGAAGAGGTTAACAGGCGAGGCCAGCTAGTCGATTAGTACTTACTGAGAGGTAGCAGGGACAGCTTCTCACGGGCAGTTATCTAAGCATCACGGCACCCCAACAGCCAAGCCAATTATTAGAGCCAGTAGAGCTAACAGCACCAGCACAACAATGACAATAATCCATTTTTTCTGCCAAAGGAAAACAAGGCGATTGTTTTCGGTTATGGGGTTTGGGGGTTGGTTTTTGGGGGAGTTTTCTAAATGGAAAGGGAGTCAGTTCTCAACAGGCAGGGTTGGGGGGGGAACTCGCATCCAGCGGCAGGGCCTCAAAATTAGTAGGCATCCCTCGACTTACAACCGTTCGTTTAGTGATGGCTCAAAGTTACGACAGCGCTGGGGGGGGGGGGGAAGAAAAGATTTATGACCGGTCCTTTGCAGTTAGGACCGTCGCCGCCTCCCCACGTTCACCTGATCAAAATTTGGGCGCTTGGCAACCGGCATGTATTTACGACTGGGGCATTGTCCCGGTGTCAACCTTGAAGCTGATCTGACCGAGGCCATTTTCAGGCTTCAGCGTTGCCTCGCTGGAGTGGAGGGATAGGGAGGGGGGAGTAGAGATAGCCGGGGTTTTGTAGCCAAAACAAAATACTTTCTCTTGGGAACCAAGGACATCCTCATGCCTGGTCAGAGAGAGGAGGAGCGATGTCACCAGGCAACCGGACGGCCCCTTGATTGGACCATGTGACTGATTGTTTGGGGAGAAGGAAAAAACTGTTACTTTTGATTTGGGGAACACCGCGAGAAACTTCAGAGTTGGTTTTCACCAGAACTGTGCCAATGTGACATAGCCAAATACAACTATTCTTTGAGGAATCCACCTGCCTCGGACTTTTGTCCGATACGGGTGTATTACTTGGAACCCTGATGCCCGGGAGGTCACTTTCCCAGCTGGCTTCTGACAAGCACAGACAGTGGGGGAAGCTGGATCCGTGTATCGATTGCATGGTTCGCTTAACAGCTGTAGGGATTCGCTTAGTAATGGTGGCCAAAAGGTCATAAAATGAGGCACAACCACCATGCTTAGCCACAGAAATTCTGGCTCCCAATGAAGTTGTAAGTCGAGGATTCTCTGTAACGCTGGAAGGGTAAGCAAGACAACACACAATATAAAGAACATTCAGAAACGACTGATCGGGGTTTGGCCACGGGAAAAACTTACTCTGCGAGCTTTACTTTGGTACTTGACGGCCTTCTTGGTCTCCTCCTTGGCGTGTTCTACGTAATCCACCGCGTTCATCACGTTCTTCTCGATGCTGTTCACCATTTCGCCCTTCGGGTGAAAGCCAGAAACACACACAACAAACAACAAGGAGCAGAATTTGGCTATTAGTGACACCTTCGGGAATCCTTGCGACAAGCAGCAGAATCGGAGACGGCGCCCCGTTTGAATGAAGCCAAGGATGGTCAAGGACGGGATCGTGACATGAGGATGACCAACGGTTAGGAGGGCATTCGCAGAAGCCGAGATGGAAATGTTAGTCTGGCTTTATTTATTCATTTAAATGTTGGAGGTTGAACTGGGACACCCGGAAATCACATCCCCAGGCAGGAGAGAGGGGAAAAATAATAGAGGGTAAAAAAAACAGAAAGCTGGATTGGAAAGGTGAACGTTGTTATATTTTGTAGAGCTTGTTCAGTGCAGACATTCTAGTAGGGAGTGAAAATCCACACATCTTCATGTTGCCAAGGTTGGAAAAAAACCCAGTCTATGCAGATGCCCCCCCGCTTGATGAGAACAGCAGGAACTAAAATGAAGCCCATTCGACTTAACAATACTGAAATCTACCTCTATTAAAACGCCGGTGTGTGCCATTAATGTGGGTTTGATGATGCAATTTGGCGAATGGCATGGGAAACAATGAACATATTGCAGAAGAGAGTTTACCTGGGTTGTCCTATCCATCCGCAGGCGTGATTATGCAGCAATAAACAGCAAAACGTTTAAAAAGCTCATTACAACATTCACTTCCATGCCTTTTTCAAGAAAGGAACTTAAAAGGGTCAGCTCATGAAAATTCAGAAGAGCAGCGGGACAGTATGGAAACAAATTTCATCCTGTGCTAAAGGATGAAAAACATCCGCAAGGGCATGGGATACGTTTAGATCACGTTTGAAGGGAAGCTTTCGGGGAGAAGGGAATTCGAAACTGATCTTAACACCCATATAATGGTTTCCCAAGAAATAGTCACAGCCACGAGCACCCCTGAGAAATGTTTTTCAACCAGAAAATACTGTTTGGAATTTTTATCTGATTGATCGCCACCTAATGCATATGGGAAGGGGGAAAAAAACATCAAAAGAAGGAAGGTGACACTCATTCTCCCGACTGGCTGGATTTTCTTGGAAGCTCCTCTCAAATAAGTTCCATAATAATTGCTCTTAGCATTATGACAAAGACCTACCTGCCCCAGGAAATACCATTCAGGAGAGAGAGAGAGAGAGAGAGAGAGAGAGAGAGAGAGAGAGAGAGAGAGA
>JANHFL010009590.1:9370-20630 GCA_032468155.1 Oxyrhabdium leporinum | reverse complement strand
CCGTGGGCACTCCTGCACATTAAAAATGAAATTCTGTTGCCTGCTCTCAAAAGTGTACACATACATAACACACATGTAGATATGTTATATACATTATATGTATATACTTACACCCTAACGTATAAAAATTACTCACTATCCATCTTGAATACATAGCAGAAAGGGGAAGCTTAAGAGTTCGCAAGATTGACACTGTATGGAACAAAACTGTGGCTGAATTTAGATGTTCTGCTTCAGATACCATGAAGACTCCTCCCAGAAGGTAACAAGGAAAACAGGTATCTACTTAAATATGGTACCTACTTAAACACATTTGACAGAAGGAAGTCCACTAGGAAGGTACAAAACTCACCAATGAATGGCCTGGCTCACAAGTGTGCTTTTTCCTCTGGACCCTGCTGTTCCTTCAAAAGTTTAATAGTTTCCAGAAGCAAATCCTCCAATCCTTTAGTAGTTAGTGGTATCCAAGCTAGTGAGTTTTGTACATCTCTGGAGCCTAGCATCTGATTACATGATGATTACAGTATGATGCTAAATTGCTGTTAACTTTTACAAAGCTTTTGTGAGCATTCAACCAGAGTCTCTGTCAGTCCTGGAAGCCATAATTGCGAGGCCTCTGCAGGCTGCCACACATAAGCACATGGGAATTAAGGAGGGGTACTTTCTCATGCAGTTAGAAGTTTGGTAGACAAAACAACATTATTTCCTAATGTGTCAAGGCCATCCTGACCAGCACCTGAAAGACGAGTGACAAGAAGAAAGAGAATGATAGGTATAGAAATGGATTGGGGAATGTGACCTATGATGGTGGAGAAAAGGTGGATCTTTGATTCTCTTTTGAGTGTGGAAAACCTGGGCCTTTAGATTCAGGTTTTTCCCAGATGTGCCAACATGGTTTCTCTAATAAATTCTTACTTGGATAAATCTTTATTTGAGTGCTGAGTGAGTTATTGGAACTTGGATGGAATGCTGACACATTATATTACTGGAAAGATTAGAAAGAGGACAAAACAAATTATATGTCAGCTGCGAGAAAGCTTTTAAGTTTCCACAAATGTCTTTTGGGGGCAACAAAGAAGGAGACAGAGAGTTAGATTTACAATAGATATACCAAAGTAGTCAAATAACTGCTTAGAAGCTTGAACAAAACTCTTCCACGGATGACAATAATCACATAAAGGGAGTTGTTCATGAAATATTGATAAATGGATACCAATAGGGAAGATATTCATCAGACCAAAAGCTGAGTGATCTTGTCACCCTATAGTCAGTATGATTTTATATAAGGCAATTAGATTAATAGTACAGGTAGCTCTTGAGACTAGAATTATCAACAGAAAGTGAGCTGTCCCATGACTGTATCACTTAGCGATGGCAATTCGTGCAGTCCCAGTTGTTGTCATTAAACAAGGACTGTGGAAATAATTAAGTGGTGGCTCATGTGAATGCAGTGTCCAACAGCCTGCTAGCTTTATCATTGACTTTGCTTGTGGGAAGCCACTAGGGAACATCAGAAATCACAATGACATAACCACAATGGTACACAGAAATCTAATCCAGTCTCTGAGTACTCAGAATTGTTACTGGTGGGACACTGCAATGGCTGAAACTTCAAGGAGTCTTCATATGTCCCCCCTCATTTAGCACCACTTCAAGTCTGAATGGTCACTGGAGAAATGGTCATATTCTGAGGACCCCTTGCAAATAATTTTTACATTTATACTCAGAAACAACTATTTTCAAGCAATGGGTTGTTGTGTCCATTGCAATCCATTTGTAGTAATTTAGATTATGAGCTGCATGAATTTTGTTCCCTATGAATTTTGGCACTTTTGTCAAATTAAATCATTGTAGAACCATGTAGACAAATGTCTAATTAAAAGAGCTAGTGAGCATTTTGTAATGAAGGGGGGGGAAACCGAAAAGGGTTCCAGAAAGATTTACCTCAGATCACAATTTGCTTCCTGATTCTAGGTGTACTAATTTCCTTAATAAGAAAAACTACTTAATATTTAAAAACTAAAAACCTGAAATTTAAAATTTCTTTATACTCCTCCTTTGCTTAATCAGGTTATTATTCATTTGAATATATCCCTTCCAATTCATCTAGACATCATTATAGACATTTTTGTTTAGCTTTGAGTAATTAAAAAAAAAATCTCAGGATCCATGCTCAGCACAAAGTAACATTTTTAAGAGAGTGTGAAATTATGTTCACCTCTTTACTGTGAGCAAGAAAAACACCTGCCTATAGTAAGCTTTTTTGTAACTCTTTCTGACCCTTTAAGTCTCAATTCAATTCCCATTCTCATATCCGTGCATAAGCTTTCCATAAGCTTTTCTGGATCCCAAATCTAGTATTAATCTCCTTTCTTCTGTGAGAGATTAACAATGATTGGGAATTTGAATCTGGAGGTTTGCAGCCCTGTCAATCCATCATCTCTCTGAACACAAAATTAGCACACAGAAAGATGCTCTTCCTTATACCACTTTAGCACACTTGAATCACAAGCTTGGAGAAAAAAAAATCAATGAGAATTCCTGTTGGTACAGCCATCTGTCTTCATGCCCATAATTAACTCTCTCTCAAATACCACTGTATTGAAAATTGAACAATATTTTCCATGCAGCCAGGCTGTAATTACATAGATATTTGAAATTTAATTTTCTATATATGAAAATGCATCTTAATAAGCTCTATAGATTAGGGTAAAGGAAGATGCCATTGCAACAGAATGTCTTTTATAGATTCACAGCTGTTTCTGACTATTGTCGTTTTGCCTGCAGACTACCCTCTAAGCATTTTTTAAAATTAATTAACTTTGTATGAAATGCCTTTAATGAATTAGATTCTACTCTAATAGAAGGAACATTCCAAGGTCTCCGCCAGAGGTCTTTTGCAACTGAGGTGGCTGAAATAGGACACCACTACTATAATTGTTCTGGATTATGATATGTGACTAAACTCTCTGTAGTCACAAATATCCTTTTTTAATATATTTCAGAAAAACAAAATGACTGCTATGCATGCATCCAACTGGATAAATAAGTGGCAATTGTATCACTTGTGCAATTTTGAAAATGAGAAGGAGCAACAGGGAGTTATGTTTCCCACTTCCCACTTCCAAGCTCAAATTAGATTCCAAACATGGAATCGGTAATGAACAGTAAAATTATGAAATCACAAAATCCTAAGCAATGTCAATTTAATCTGAATTCCATATGCTTCACCGTTCCTTTATATAGAAATACCAGGAACTACCTGTTGAAATATGGGCTTAGGTCTCGTCCCCTTCCCAAGATGCTCTAATCAATTGCAAAATATTTTATAATAAAGTTAATCAAATTCATTTGAGTGTTAACTCTACACAGGTGTTGTGGCCCATTAGCTCCCTGCAGAGCTAGCAGCAGAGTCAGACAAGGAGGAGGTTGAGGGAGAGCCTGTGCCGGCTTCGGAGCCTTTGGAAGGCACTGATAAGGAAACAGCATCAGAGGCAGAGGCAGAGCCAGGGCCTTCCATCCTCCTCCAGGTGGAGGGGTAGCTATCTTGAAAGGCAGCTGGGCCTGAGCTGAGTGAGGGGTAGGAAGAGATGGGGCCGATCTCAGATGCGCGCATGCATAGAGAGGAAAGGAGAGCAAAGGAAAGCAATAAGCCAGGTCTCAGGGAAAAACAGGCATAGATACTAGCCAGCCCCTCCCTGGCTGGGAAATAAATAGTAGGGGTTTGGGAGTGGCCGGTTGTCGCAGACAAGCATTCATTTTCTAGTATACAGCAAGCAATTCAGATTCCTTGGCCAGAAGCAGGTTTGTTGAGACTAATTACATTTGGTTTTTGTTTATCCATGTGAAAAAAAGACTGTTACTGCGCTGTTTTGAAAAGGGGGTTTGTTTTACTCATGAGTAAGTGGCTTATCATTACTTGCAAAGGCTGGGTCAGAACAACAGGTGAAATCCGCTGGGATGATAGGAGCAATATCTGAAGATAAATTATCTGGAATTCCTTTGTGGTCTGTGAACTCTAATGTGCTAGAGACATAGTAGTTCTATAGTATGCTTGTATCTCACATGGACTTGACACATGTCATTATTTCAGAGCATATATGACTATTTATATGGGTCTGAGAGACTGTCACTTCTTTTTAGGACATTACTTTGCTAGAACCATCGTCTGCTTTCTTTGAAACACATCCTGCTTGGAGCCATTCATTTTTGACAACTCCTCTCCATTGTCCAGCCTTCCCTTTTTGCAAACAGTTGTTGAAATGAACAGGTTTCAGGCCTGTAAAAGTGACTGAGGCAACCATAGTCACTCTGGTGGATCAACATTATCAGGATCAAACGGGGGAGTACATCCCTGATGGTCTGTTAAAATTATCAGAATTTTCAATCGTATCAGTCATAACATCCTTCTGGACTGCCTGCAGGGGCTAGGGATTGGAGCTACTATATTGTAGCAGTTCCACTTCTTCAGTCAATGATTTCAGTCAGTGGTCATGGAGAAGGAGGATTAGGCCTTGTTCACCTGTTATGAACTGCAAATGCTCCCATCCTCTTTGGCACGAAGCTGATAGGACAAGTCATTCAACAGTTCAGGGAACAGTATCTTCAATACTCTTGATGATATCCAGCTTTATTTTTCTATCTCAGATCAGACTGGAAATGTTGTGGCAATCTTGAGATGAAAAGATCTGGATGGAATAAAACAATCTGAAGTTAAAACCTAGTAAAACAGTATTACTATTTATACATAGGGATTCCCTACACATCTTGCTGAAGAAGTATTACTGCTAGTAAGGAAAGTTCTGGTACATGACTTGGGGAGTCAGGAAGGAAGGAAGGAAGGAAGGAAGGAAGGAAGGAAGGAAGGAAGGAAGGAAGGAAGGAAGGAAGGAAGGAAGGAAAGAAATTTGATCCTGGTTCTCATTCTCTGGGATCTTTGAAAGATATGGTTCAATAGATTCCTATTAGACAAATGACAAGATAGCAAAGCCAAAGAAATCATTCAATCACTTTCTTTCCATTGTCCCATATTAAAATTGTAGGGACAGCACCACTCCCTTGCCTTCTTACTGAGTAAAGATAAGGATTACCAAAGTAATAAGGACAATGTAAAGTATGTTATCAAACTTTTCTGCCACCTCAAGAACTAGAAGAAAGCCCTTTGATGTGACTGCGAGGAAGAACCATTAATTAATCAGAATGTCTGCTCTACGAACATCACTGATAAAACTCGAGATTTTTCCTGTGTTTAAAATACCTTCCAATTCTCTCAGCAAATAGTCATTTCTGGGTGATTATATCAAATTCCAATAAACTCTCAATTTCAGAAATCAATAAGATGTCTGAGAGGAGTGCCAGTCACGTCAGCCAGAAAATGCTTAAGTCTTCAATAATTCATTAGAACCCATTAACTTCTAAGAGCAGACCATTTAATAGCTTTCCACACTTCTACAGCATTAAATCATTTAAAAGCCTATAGTTAATGGGAAATGAGCCATCCATCAGAAAAGGATAGACATAAAATCTCCTGTTTTCAGGGCAATGTTATGGAAGGTAGTAAACAAGAAATTAACACAATGTTGTTGTCTCTTTGGTGAGCATGCAGTCTTTCCAGAGATCAAGAATACGTAATTTGACTTGTATTCTACAAGAATGCTCCCCCCCTCCTCACTTTGTCTTGCCTCTAAAACTCCCATGATTATGATGCTAAAAAAGTGATAGAAAATGCCAAGTAATCTTGGACTTGAAAGTAAATTAGACAGAGGTGCTCATAACCTGATATACATAACATATTTATGAAGATGAAAAATACCCTAAGTCCCTTGAAATGATGTTGTTTTAAAAAATGGCTGAAAATCACAACTCCCAGAACATTGTAGCTTTCAAAAAGTATGACTCCTTTCCATGAAAAGTTGTCCGCCTCTGCAATAAATTATGTGGTTGCATATTTTCTCTGCCTCATGCCAGTATGAGCAACACTTCAGTAGCCCAGTGGTCTGCCATTACTATGGCAATGCATAGTAAGAGGGACAAAGGATTATGCTGCCCATCACTTTAGTAATCAAAATAAAGTCTGGGATCCTGAAATATGACATTGAATATATCTATTTTTTGTCCTGAATATTTCAGAAATCATTCATTCCCTCTAAAGCAGAATGCAAACTGAATCTAAAAATCGCATGAAAGACTAGACAGTCTGATGTTATTTTTGCTTTGTTGTTTTGTAATTAAGCTTTGGGGGGGGGAAGCTTTATAGTTTAATTGTGCACATAAGAAACTGAACATTTCAATTAAAGATGCTAATTTAGATGTATTTATTTCTACATGATTAGGATTTCCGCCTGTTTGCTGTTTCCACAGATATTTCTACCTTTACTGCAAATAATATTTTAATCCTACCCTGAAACCTAAATTAAACCAACTGCATCATCACAGTCTTTAAGGCTGGTCTAATAGGACGAGAGTGGATGTTGCTCTCTGCTTCACATATAATATGATAATTTTCACACTCAGTTAAATTTGGAGATCCCACTTCTACCTAGATGAATACTGTAAGTTTTTCAGACCCTCCTCATATGTTCTCATCAACTGCCTCAATGCAAGGCGGGGGGAGGAAGGGGTAAGGTGGGGAAGGGGAAGTGGGAGGAACAGGAGGAAAAGGAGATAATACAACTGCTCCTTGACTTACAACTATTCACTTTGTATCTCTTCAAGTCATGACAGCACTGGAAAAGAAGTGATTTATGACCAATTCTTGCACTTACAGCATCTCCATGGTCATGTGACCAAGATAGACACTTGCCAGCTGGCATGTATTTAGGACAGTTGCAGCATACCACTGACATGTGAGTCCCGTTTATGGCCTTCCTATTTGGCTTTGACAAGCAAGCTGGATTTGCTTAATGACAGTATGACCTGCTTAACAACTGCAGTGATTCCTTTAAGAACCATGGCCAAAAAATATATATCATAAAATTGGGTATAACTCTCTTAAGTGCCTTGCTTAACAACAGAAATTCCAGTCCCAATTGTGTTCACAATTTGAGGACTACCTATACAAGGAATCTCATGAAATATCATGAGGGAACAACCAAAATCTCTATAGAATTTAGATTTTGGTATACCTGTGCATGAAAATCTGTCTTTAGAGACAAGTTTTCTTTTTAAAGTCTAGCATGTATTCTAGCACATGTGATTCTGTGATGCAAATCCTCATCTATCCAAAATGAGGTATTGGAGTGTATTGGAAATGTTGCAGTATTATTGAGAAAAAATATTTCAAACTAAACTTGGTGTCTCTATCTCAAATTGTCAGAGCATAAACTGGTAGCTTTTGTTTTGACCTTAACACGTTCATCATATTACCTTGAGCTTCTAATATTATAACTGTAGGCGGGTGGGAAGTTATTAAGATCTCAGAAATGATAAATGATCTTATGTTAAATGTCACCTTAGGAATCAATAAGAAAGACATGGATTTACAAAGAACAGAATTATTTTATTGGTAATTCTAAAAGACTGAAAGCATCTTCAAGCATGAGCTATTCTTACCTTACTATGTTTTATGATACTGGATCACTTTCGGCTGTGCATTCCTAGACAGATGTCTATGGAAATTCTCAGTCATCCAGGTCATGGATGTCCCAAAGGTGCTTTTTCGAAAGGCAATTGGACTTTCTGTTTTTTGTTTGAAGATATTTCGCTTCGAATCCGAGAAGCTTCTTCAGTGAAACGTCTTAACCGAGTAATGAAATGTCTGCAAACAAACAACGCAGCTCAGAGGGCACCAAGGATTCCAGATTTTGTTAAAAGATCTGTTGCATGGGATTTGACACAAAATCAGACCCTTTGCTGTTTGGGGGATTCTGTTTGCTTTCAGTAGATTCCACTTGTAACTTTGAAATCAAATATCAGCTTACAAAGACTTCTTATGACTCCACTGAATTGTCCCACTCTTACACCCACACATACACTCACATATGGTGAAAAAAAAATACTGCGATGCTGATAATTTATTTATTTTTTGAACCATGAACCATAGTTGATTTTAAATGGGATTCAAGAGACCAGAAAGTTGACCTGGTCAGAGGAATATAATTACAAAGTCATCTGCAAATTTGGAGCAACTTGGATAACTTTTAACCAAAGTTAATTTGATTTTGCTGGTTCTTTATTGATGCTTTAGTATTACCTTTGGATTTACCACTCAGGAAAAAATATCAATCCTGCACATTTCTCCTTGGGAAGCTATGAGTCAGATCTTTCAATGATGGCAATATAATTTCTTCATTTTTTATAATTTATTCTTTTTTTTAAAAGCCTATTACCCACAAGCTTGTAAAATTAGAAAATCAAACGAGGAGGTGGTTTTTAAAGTATCAAGGTCTCAGATTATTTAAGTGGGGACTATAGGAATATTAACATTTTATTGGGCATCAGATTTTGAGTGAAAGTTCAGGGGCTACATAGTTCCTTGCCATTGACCTAGTTATCCTTGGTATTCAGCAGGCTCTTTGCTCCAGCTGACTTTTTTTTATATAAAAATTCTTTTAATCAACTTTTTCAATCAAAAATGAAGTTAAGTGGGAAGTTTATAGTTGATTGAAAAGAAGGGAAATGAGAAAAGAGTCTTCAGAATCAATTTTATTTCCAGGGATGCATCTGATCTCTCTATATATTAAAAAGTAAAATGTACTTTATTTGAAAATGTTGCTTTTGTCTCCAAGATGACATAGTTATGTTGGGGAATAAAAGTGTATTCCAGAATTCTAGATGAAGTAGCAATGATAAACAACAACAGTTTGACTGCTGATAATTTGATGTGTAGTGATTAGCTCAGTCTGTGAAGACAATGTTTTGTGGAATACTCCTAACAAGCTTACAGATTTCCAAACAAAGTCAACAGATTATTAAACAAAGGTCTAACTCTTCTACAGAATTGTTCTGCAGTATGCAAAAACCAAGCAGGAAATGTGGATTTTCCTAGTTCCCAAAATATAAAGAGATTTAGTAGGGTGTGTAAAAACAAATTGTGGACTCTTCCACCTTATCCAAAGCATAAACATACTCCAGATGTAGCATCATCAGAGGTAACCTGAAGTCATTCTTCATTGTTCCTGGTTTAAAGCAGTGTTTTCCCGACAGGTAACATAATTTGGCTATAGATGCAATCTAACAAACTCCAGTGACAACCTGGCTGCTAATATAGCCAGATATCTGAATCTATCCAACTCCTATTGACAGCTTTAGGCTCTTACAGGCAGGTTCTCTTCCCTCCAGTCTGAGGGTGTGAATCGCATTAGCTATCAGTAGTAATTACATTTGGTGCTATGGGTGGGTAACCACAGTTGCATGATTCTTCAAGACCTTCTCCATAGCTATTTTCTGGTTATTTCTGCCAACTGTGAGGTCAGAGGCATGAGGATGATAGATATCATTTCAATATAGCCATAAGAAATTTAGCCTGGATTTTTTCAACACTTACAGTATCACTCAAGAATGGAACACTTGTTATTGATTGCTGTCTCTAACTTCATGCTGTGCCTACACATGTATGTTAGCTTCAACTGGGATTTTTCTTTTGTTTTTTAAAGACACGGTTTAAGTTTTCCCTGAAAGCTAAAACACTGTGACTGTGTTCAGAGATAGGTAGACGGACAACAGGCATGAAGGAAGGGCTGTGTTGAATAGTAGCAATGGGAGGAATCCCTTCTTTTTCGATTTGCCTGGTCCCTCAATCTGCTACTCTTTGCCACTTGATAGCTCACTAAACCTGCCGCGGCAAGCATCTGCCTCAACTTCTCTTCTGTTCTACAAACTCCACATCAGTGCAAGTCAATGGTTAATTGTTGACACTTGGCAGAGAGGAAATGAAGCAAGGGAAATTCACCAAACCCTTTCTTGAATTTGGCCTGCAATAAGGAAGGGAAACACCATTCACCGGCAGAGATTGGCAAAGGGGACAGCACAATTTATGCTGGCATACATTTTTACTGGTTCAAGAGCTGATAGCTGCGATTTTAATGTAGCTAAATAAAGGGTCCTGTATCTCAGTTTAAAATGCACATGATCATTAGATCCAAATCTATTCATAAAAAACCTTCCATATTTGAATCCACTGCTCCCCATTATTGAAGACAATTTATGCAGGCCAAGAAACATTTGTGAAGATCATACATGCTGAAATAAGATATGGAAGATTTTTACCTATTATTTATAACTTTTTGTTTTTTCAAGTGTGATGGTCCATAGAAAAATCAAAGGTAAATTTAGAATAATTTAAATTATTGTTACAAATATTTTCTTTCTTTCCTATTATTTTTGACCAACATGTGGCTCACAAACAATCTTTTAAATAAATGATTTAGAAGCATGGCAGGACAGCAAAGTACAGTATATTCAATTGTCCAGGCCCTTTTTCTCGTTACACATTGGACAAAAAGACAACACATTTTTCAAAAAGACAGAGGAATAAGTTGTCCATTGCAAGCAGCAAGCTAAGCAGAACCTGTCAACTTTTTTTTCTTCCAGAAGAAAATAAGCTGTCTGCAGCAACAACAGTTGATGTCATTTTCCACTGAAGCAGGTACAAAATTACTTAGAAGCATGTCTTGTTAGAGCACATTAAAATGAGCAATATTGCACACCATGTATACATGGCGTGGCTTATTACTTGTGAAGGCAAATGCTATAAATTTCACATCTAAACTCAGATGGGTTAAGCAATTTTGCATGTTCTGTGCACATTTCATAAAGAAACAATTGCTTCAGAACAATGCCCTGACATCATGGTGAGCGGCATAGATATAGAGAGCAAACCCACCATTTTGCAAGGGGGCGTCTAGCAAATCAGAGAAGCCACTATTGCTACTCAAGAAACTGTGGGCTAATAATTCCACGTTCATGTCCACATTCTGCCCACAACTTTTTCTGAGGGGCTGGATCCATCGGACAAGGCTCCTCCCAAGGCCCATCTATGATCTTAGATAATGACTATCATATTTGAGTTGCAAAACATTGGGCAATCATTAGGTGGCAGTATACAGTGAGCCTCCTTGGCTAGGATCGTCCTTGGTCACGAGAGAACTGCAGGGTATGCTGTTTCAGTGAATAGTGCATGTATTTATTTTATTTTATTGAAAATTAAATTTATATACCGCCCCATTCCAAGGACTCGGGGCGGCTCACAACTTAAAAACCCTTTTAAAACCCCGTTTAAAAATTAAAACCCATAAAAATTAAAACCAATTAAAAACCCCTC
>JANHFL010009589.1:0-16148 GCA_032468155.1 Oxyrhabdium leporinum | reverse complement strand
GGGAAAACCCTGAATCTGAAGGCCCAGGTTTTTCCCCACCCAAAAGAGAATTTCAGAACCACCTTCTTTTGCCCATCATCGATCACATTCCCCAATCATGAGGTTACCCAGCATTCCATCTTCTATCTCGACACTCCTCTTCCAGGTGCCAGACAGGACGGCCTGAACATTCTTAGAATAATAATGTTCTGACTACAGCACACTAGTAACTGCATGAGAAAATACTCTTCTCCCTATTTCTCATCTGTAATTATGTGGCAGCCTGCAGAGGCCTCGAATTCATGGCTTCCAAGGCTGACAGAGACATAGAGCAGAGAGGAGGCAGGCACCACACCCGTCAGCTAGGCTACTCGTGTGGAGGCGACCTCGCCTCTCATGAAGGGCTGCACCGAATCGCCTACTTAATCCCTCCCTGAGGACTTGAGCGTTGTTGGAGCAGCCTGCCCATTTCCGTGCCTTGTGTGTTCGTGGCGTGTATCCTGACCTGCGCAACGGGGGTGCTTTCCAAGGACCTGTTTGGGGGGGACAGGGTTGAATAAACACCTGGAGAACTCTGGCTGTACGTGTGGAGGGAGGGGAAGAGCGGGACAGCACACCATGTGTACATGCGCCCAGCTCCTTTGCAGTGTTGTCCTGCGCACTGTGCATCTCAACTCCTTGCAGAGAAGTAAAGGATGTCTTGCTCCCCTCACTTCAGTCACCAGAAGTGCTATTAGCTGGTCTTCCCAGGCCTTGTAATGGTTTGTGGGAATGACCTTGGAGACAGGAGGAAAAGCCGGCGAGAGAGAGGTTGGATCAGAGGCAGCAGAGGCTGCATAAGCAACGGGGGCACGGCAAACAGCTCAGAAGAGACCCTCCCTAGTTTCTCGGATGTAAAGGGGAGGGGAGGAGAAGCGTACATTGAGACGGGCAAGATTCCGTTAATGTAACCTTACTGTAAAGTAGAACTGCTACTTGTGGGTATGTTCCTTGTGTGGCCTGCCTTGCACCGCTGACATCAATCTTGCAATTAATGAAGCAAAGGGTAGCTAGAGGGACGGTGGGTCTCCAACTTCTTTTTTTGTTGTTGTTGTCTCTACACACAGAATTACTTGGACAACTTCTGGCCCGATTTAAAAGCCGCTCAGGAGCTTTTGGATTCCATACTCCAGTCGCGACGCGAACGGGAAAACGAAAGCCATGAGAACAGTCGGAAGGAATATCCCGAGCATCTCCCCATGGAGACCCTGGAAGCTGGAATCAAATCAGGACTCTACATCCAGGTGACGTTTACGACGCCCGAACAGGAGGTTGAAATAACAGAGGGGAAATTTATCAGTCTTTCCGACCTCAAAGCAGCTTGACCCAGAGCCCTTTAGTGCACGCTTACTTTAAACTTCCCAGCATCTTTCTTTAAAATTTGTAGGTCAGATCTGGCCAAGCGGGTTGATTTTGCTAGAGTCAGCTGTAAACAATGAAAGAAGCAGAGCTGTACAGAATAATTAAGCCAGGAGCTATGCTTTTATAACATTTCTACGCAGTGTTTTTTTTTTCTGGAAATAATGGCGGAAACGTAGAGGGTCAGAGATGTCAAAACGGGTATGGGAAATTCCTGAAAATAGGAGCCCTCCCTAAGTGTTTCATCTCTCTCGCGCTTTTCTCTCAATAATTATAAAATGGTCATTGTCTCTGTAGGCCAAAAAGGACCCAGAATCTTGCTGCCATCTCCATGCTGGCCTTTGTCGAATTACAGAATTGGTAGGGGGGGAAAACAAAAAAACCCCAAAACAAAGATCTGGAGTGTTTAAGCAGCAATTTATTTTAGATAATTTGAAAATGGCCTGACAACGAGTAATAAAAAATTAGCCGTTTATGGCTCTGGAAATGACACAGCGAAGCAACTGTAATAAACGGAGCGCAGCTGGCCAGATAAAATAAATAACATGGCTTGGCTGAGGGTGTTTGCCACCAATGAGTCTTCAAAGAATGAGGAAAAGCTAATAGGAAGGAGGCCAGTTAGACTGATTAAGCCGCAAGGCAGCCATCAGCAGCAAGACCCAGTCTTGTCCCAGAGGTGCTTTTTTTTCCAAGAGGCAACTGGACTTTTCTGGGGGTTTTTTCTTCTTGGGTGAGTTGAAGAAGCTTCCTGGATGAGAAGCGAAACGTCTTCAAGGAAAACCCCCGGAAAGTCCAGTGACCTGGAAGACCGAGGCTCCCCCTAGACAAGAGCCAGGCTGCTTTGCTGCTTAAGGGGTTGGATTATGAAGAGCAGCAGAGGTTCGTGTTCAAATCTGGTCCCATCATTATTATTATTATTATTATTTGAATTTATATACCGCCCCATTCCGAGGACTCGGGGCGGTTCACAACTGCAACTACGAACATAGACAAAAATCATTTAAAACCCCTTTAAAACCCCGTTTAACCAATTAAAAGAACTTTAAAAGCAATTTAAACCAATTTAAAAGAACCATTTAAAAGAATTAAAAATCCCACAGGCCGGATCCCAACCCTCTTTTTATCCATTATAAAATAGTGGTGATAAAATGGTTGGGAAAGTACAAATTTTGTTCTAGGCCCACCCCACCCTGACCCCCCAAAAAGAGAGAGAGTCCACTGGTTTGAAGAAATTCCTCTGCGTACGGAGGGCTTAAAAAAAGAGACTGAGATCGAGCTACAATCAGCAGTTAAAATAGAAGAGGACTCATGGTTAAAAAGCAATTTTAAAAGAATGGAGTTGTTTTATTTTTCCCCAGCCCAGTTCTTTACATATCCAGCTTTCTTGTAGTTGTTTAATTTTTTTATGATTGCCAATCTGATTTCCATTTCCTTAATGAAAAACTTGACAATAACAGATAAAAAACTCAAATCGGTGCCTTTTCTTGTTTGATACATGATATCCATAAGCAATATTTGAATAAAGAGCTTGGGAAAAATTTATAAATTTTATAACTGTTAGAAATATTGTTTAGGGAATCATACGTTAACTGAACCATATTTATGACGATTTGCAGTGTCCTGGGGTCACATGATCCCCTTTTTCAGCCTTCTGACAATGGGGAAACCAGATTCTCTTAACTGTGTTAATAATTTAATGACTGCAATAATTCACTGAACAAATGTGGCAAGAAAAGTCATAAAATGGGGTAAAACTCACAAATTTTTCACTTAGCAACATGAACAATTGGGCCCAATTGTGGTCGTAAATTGAGGGCTACCTGTATGCTGAAGAAAAAGAAATACTGGGGGGGAAAACCAGATCCAAAATGCTCCAGAAATTTTACCTGAGAACTCCCAACCATTTTTTTCTATTGGTAAATTCATCTCTCTGTGGCTGTCAGTTGTGGGTCAGACTCAGTAAAATCTTACTTTCCAAGTTTAGTATACATAAAAAGGAAAGCCATAAAATTAATCAATTAAATCTAAAATTTACATGGATTCTCATCAAATGGATTTGAAAAATTAGATTTCTCCCCTTGGATCTCTTTACACACTTCACACATTTATATGGTTTCTCCGCTGTACGGAATCCTTTTGTCTCATAAGGGACCCATTTTCAGAGAAGCCCTTTCCACACTCCAGGCATTTATCGGGTTTCTCCCCCGTGTGAATCCTTTTAAGGCAAGTAAGAGAGCTAATTGTGCTATCTCTTTCCACGTTCTACGCATTGATGTAGCTTTTCTCCTGTGTGGACCGTATTATGGGAAGTAAGATGACTGCCCTGAGCAAAGGTCTTTCCACACTCTCTGCGTTTATATGGCTTCTCCCCAGTGTGGATCTTTTTGTGGGAAATAAGAGAACGGTTCTGAAGAAAGGCCTGTCCACAGTCCATGCATTTAACGGGCTTCTCCCCTGTGTGAATCTTTTTATGGGAAATAAAGGGACTGCTTTGATCAAAGCTCTTTCCACAGTCCATACATTTATATGTCTTTTCCCGCGTGTTTCCTTTTATGGGACATGAGATAACCGCTCTGAATAAAAAAAATTCCACGCTCCATGCATTTATAGGGCTTCTCCCCACTGTGGATCCTTGTGTGGCAAGTAAGAGAGCTAATCGTAGTAAAACCCTTTCCACATTCCAAACATTTATATGGCTTGTCTTTTGTGTGGATTGTTTTATGAGATATAAGGGGCCCATTTTTGTGAGAAAAAGGGAAAGTCCAATTGTATTTTCCCCCCCATTTTTTCTGCATATATAATCTTCTTTGGTTTGGGTTGGGTACTGTTCATTTACATCGAATTTGCCTTTGAATGCTTTTACATGTTTCCCAATATATTTGTTCTTTATTTTTCCTTGTTATGCCTGAAAGTCTTGATTCTGCATGTCAATGGAAGATGGGCTTTTCCAATTCCAATTATACGACAGGTTTCTCTCATGCCTCTCTACGGTAGTTTCATTTGAATTGCAGGCTTCCCCATTCCATCCCCAGGACTGAAGACTTGGAACGGTTCCCTGGAATCTGTATTCTCCTGCCCATTATTACCCTTCAAAGGAAAAGAGAAAGGAAAACGAAAGCAAAGTTAGGGGGGGGAAAAATAACAAAATTTCTAAAGAGTAGAACATTTGAACATAATTTAAAAAAAGCAAGTCCCACAGATCTTCTTAGATGCAGGGAAGATATCTGACAAATTGAATTGGACTTTTGTGGTTTAACATTTTGGAAGATATGGATCTTCAAAAGAATCCAGGCACAAATCAGAGGATAACAAATTACTTTGCAGGCCAATCGTCCCTTGATTATAAGTGCTCTTTCAGAACCATTTTTAAATTACAGGTTGTTTTAAAAATGGCAATGTGCCAATGTCAGTATTCAATTATTTTTCATTAGCCTTGCACAATTCCAAGTCAAAACGTTATAAAAAGTTTAACGATTGCAACTACTGTGACAGTGTTATTCCCAACTCTTGAATGAGTTTTAAAAAATTTATTGACTGCATATTAACAGTAGGGAAAAGAAACAAGCAAATGGAGAGCTAAGTACTGATCGTAAAAGTATCTATTAAAGAATTTCAAGGTAATATTACAAACAATGTGACTCCCAACAACGTACTTCAGAGAAGTTAGGATAACTGAGAGCAATTTCAATCTTCTATTGGCCATTCTATGTTGTTCAGGCAACAAGGGAAAACGGGAGGAAAATGAACAGGAAGAGAGCTATGTATTCCAGCTTGAAGGGAGAATATAAATTAATACATGAATTTGCTCCTCTTTACATGATTTGGAGATTCAACCAGTTTTTCAGCTTTACCATAGAGATCAGAAAACCTGGTTCTATGTTTCTCTGTGAGAAATACAGAACTGTAAAATGCATAATTAACAAAATAGGAGGAGGTATTCTACAGAAGAGAAGAGATAGAGAAGGTAAGACAGGTGGGATTTTTCTGGGGAATGGGGGGGCACCTTTGATTACCTTCTGAGGCATCTTCCTGAGAGATCCTCCAGAAAAACAGCTTCTGAGAGGGATCCGATGGATTCATCTTTCTCTCAAGATCTCTGATCTCCACGGGAAAGGACTTGGAATATCGGCAGGAGGAAAAAAAATAAGAAGACATCACACAACACGAAGTGGATACTTGTTCTATGAACACAACACAAGCCAAAAAACCCAACATAGTTCTCGGCTGCATAAACAGAGGGATAGAATCAAGATCACGTGAAGTGTTAATACCACTTTACAATGCCTTGGTCAGGCCACACTTGGAATACTGCATCCAGTTTTGGTCACCATGATGTAAAAAAAGATGTTGAGACTCTAGAAAAAGTGCAGAGAAGAGCAACAAAGATGACTAGGGGACTGGAGGCTAAAACATATAAAGAATGGTGGCTGGAATTGGGTATGTCTAGTCTAATGAAAAGAAGGACGAGAGGTGACATGATAGCAGTTTTCCAATATCTCAGGGGCTGCCACAAAGAAGAGGGAGTCAAGCTATTCTCCAAAGCCCCTGAGGGCAGGATAAGAAGCAATGGATGGAAACTAATCAAGGAAAGAAACAACCTAGAACTAAGAAGAAATTTTTTGACAGAACAATTAATCAGTGGAACAATTTGCCTCCAGAAGTTGTGAATGCTCCAACACTGAAGGTTTTTAAGAAAAGATTGGACAACCATTTGTCCTAAAATGTTATAGGGTTTTCCCTACTTGAGGAGGGGGTTGGACTAGAAGACCTCCAAGTCCCTTCCAACTTTTATTCTAGTCTAATACCAAAGGCCAGAATTTCCATCAATAAGGCTGAGTTAGAAATGAATGGAACAAAGTCCTACAAGGAGGAATGCCAGACAAGTATGAGAGGGAGAAGTGAAGAATTCAAACACATTCTTCATTCCCTTCTGGGCTCCCTAAAGTCTCTCACCTGCAACTCGACTTGCTCCTCTGTTTGGCTCAGGAGGAAGCCTTCCGCCAGGGCCACCGCCTGGGAGCTGGTCTCTGCTCCACATTCCCACACCCAGCCCTCCATCTCTGGGGGCAGAAGGAACAGGAGCTGCTTCCAGGACAACTAGGTCCAGCATATGGGCTTTGGCGTGCTTTTCTGGTCTCAACCATTGGCTGCAAAAGTTATGGAGGTGGCTGCAAAGTCCTCGGGGACCCTCAGCTTCCCGGTATTGGAGGCTCCTGAAGTTCCAGGGCCGAATTTCTGAACAGATGATGATTTTCTCCTCCAGGGTCTTCTGTCCAGCTCTTGCCCGTAGCTCCCCACAGCTCCCAGGCTGAGCAGCAAAAGGGCCTTTTCCAGTTGCCAAACGTTGTGTCTCCCTTCCATCTCTCTCCAGTAAGGTAACTCCAAACAGGTCCAATCCATCAGTGTGGATCTCCAAATGCCTTTTTTGTTCATAGGATCTTTTCTTGTTGCCCCAGGACTGACATGGGGAAGCCAGTCTCTCCTCTTTGTCCAAGGGATCATGTTGTCTCTAGGCGACGAGGTACAAACGGAATCCAGTTTTGTAGATCTGACCTGGAAAATAAATACATTTGGAGAAGTAGAAACCCGCCAAACGCAAGACAGGTGAACCGTGAAAGATCAGTTCACATTCAACAACATGGCAGGAAAGGACCCCCGGGTGGACCCCCTTTCCCTTCTCCAGGGTGGCCTTGGGGGAATCGAGT
This sequence comes from Oxyrhabdium leporinum, assembly GCA_032468155.1. NCBI lineage: Eukaryota > Metazoa > Chordata > Lepidosauria > Squamata > Cyclocoridae > Oxyrhabdium > Oxyrhabdium leporinum. The sequence goes on along the minus strand of JANHFL010009589.1, from coordinate 9,066 downwards.
CAACCTCTGACACGCAGGCACGTTCATACAACCTGCCCCAGAGGCCCAAATGGGTCATCTAAGCAGGGCCTGGAAGGTACAGCTTGCCTTCAGGCATTGTGGGTGGGTGCTTCATCCCTGGTGGTTTTTAAGACGAGACTAGACAGTCACGTCTCAAAATGGTATAGGATCTCCTGCTTGCGCAGGGGGCTGGACTAGATGACCTCCAAGGTCCCTGCCAGCTCTGAAATCTGATTCAAGGAGGCAGCTGGAGATGCTGCCCTGCTTTTCTCTCCCTCCTCTCCGGAGAAAGGCCGGGCGGCGGAGGATCTTCGGGGAGCCAGGTGCCCGCCTCGCCCGGCTTCTCTCCTCTCCTGCTGAGCCTCCGCCAGGCCGACCCTCCTCTCCCCACTCTCGGGCACTTCCCCGGATCCCCGCCGTCTTCCTGGCATCCCCTCTTCCTCTGCTGCTGCTGCTGCTGCTGCTGCATGGAGAGGGTGGTTGCGGAGCATGGGATCCAGGGTTGAACCCCGAGGACGGCTGTGCACGGAGTCGTTCCCCCCTCCTTACCCCAGGCACGTCTGGATCTCCCCCCCTCCAGCCTCTCCCGCAGCCTCTCCGCCGCCTGCAGGACTCCAAGGGTTAAAGCGAGCGAGTGCGGCGTTCTAGAGCGGCAAGCGTTTGTGATCCTCACGCCTCCTCCGGAAAGGCAGCTGTGACGTTCGCCCTCCAGTGGAGCAAGGGGGAAACGCCTGACCTTTGTCTTCCTTTGGCAGCGGGCGCCCCCTGGAGGATCCTGCTCGCAATGCAACATGAGCGGAGGGATGAACCGTTTTCCATGGAGGGGAATGGAGGGCAGGAAGAAGGAAGTTATTTCCTCCCCCCCCCCCCGCCCCCAAATCCAAAATCTTCTCAATCCAGCTGCTTTGGACAACTTTGGAATGTATCCATCCTTCCATTTTCAAGGAATCATAGACTCATAAGGTTTTGAAGGGACCTTGGAGATCTTCTCATCCAATCCAAGGCCAAGGCAGGAGACTCTGTATACCATCCTGGACAAATTGACGAGTCTTTTCGCGAAACCCTCCAGCAATGGGGCATCCGTAACTCCACGAGACAAGCTGTCCCACTGATTGTTATCACTGTCGGGCAATTTCTCATTTCTCGGTTGAATCTATTGACAACCCGTCAAGTATTGGAAGACGGCTATCATGTCACCCCCAAGCCTTCTCTTATAATAGGCTAAACCTAGTCCTAGTTCTCTTAGCCACTTCAGCCTCTTGTAGGAAGCCCCCAGCCCCAGCCCAGAAGAATGAAATGTTTGAGGAAATATTAAAAAAAAGGCAAGAGAGAATGTTTCCCATTGGGAGAAATATCTAATCTGGGTTCAGTTCCAAGTGGGGAGAAAGATACTGGAAACATGGAGGTTGATTGGAAAGATGGTTTATTGGTGGACAGGACCACATGGGTTTGAAGTCCTGGTGCAGCTGAACACATTGGTTTGAGAGGTATTTATACCCTCTCTTGGGCCTTGCTCTTGAGCTTCCTGTTCCTGTGGAAGAAGTGTATTCTATTGGTTGTCAGACTCCCATGTGGAATCATGTTTGTCTGAATCAAGTTTGGTTGAACCTTGGGCTGATGTAATATCCCCAGGTACCATGTGGTGAGCTCTGCTGTTAGATGGGTAGAGGGCTAATCCTATTATGTCCTGAGGGTGAAGGTCTTTTGTCTTGTAGAGAGGCTGGCACCAAAATATCTGCTAGTGGCAGAGAGCTGAGGTTGAGTTTCTGTTTCCTTTAAGATTTTTATTTCTCTTTTAGGGGAAATATTCTGCCTTTTTAATATTTCATAGAATATTTCATTCTTCTCGGTGAGGGGTGGGTGCTAACTTTCTACACCCCTAAAGGAAAAATAGGAAAAAAATCTTAAAGGAGGCAGAAACCAGCACCAGTCTCCCTGCCCCCAAGCAGAAACTGAGGCGGCCAGTTTTTAGAAATGCAGATTTGGTCATCCAAATCTGGAACCCCGTTATTGGTATTATTACTCTGTTGCTTTGCATGTACACTTAGAGCTGCTGCATGGGAGACAAATTCATTGTGTATCTAATCACACTTGGCCAAATAAAGTATTGTATACAATGGAGGCTCCATCACCGGAGGCTTTTAAGAAGAGACTGGATAGCCAATTGTTTGAAATGGTATAGGGTCACCTGCTTGAGCAAGGGGTTGGACTAAAAGACTTCCCAAGTTCCTTCCCATTCTAATCTTCTATATTCTATGAGAAAATGCACCTTTGGAATAGCTAAAGGATCAGTTTAGGAACAGTTCTATCTGGAGAATACCTGTGGTTATAAACAATTTTTAGAGACATAACTCATAATCAGTAGGGCTTCAAAAAGATTGGGCAATAAGACTAGTGTTGTCCTTTTAAGGTTATTCTAATTATTTTTGGCATGCTTTTCCATATGTCTTCTACGTGTCTTATAATATTATCACATCTGTGTTTCTGACTCATCAAAACTGACTCTTGGATGCTTGGTGAGATATCTGTCTTCCTCTACAAGAACTTTCTCATAATGAAGCTACTTGCTTTAACCATTCCACGTGTGCTAAACACAGCTAAGAACAAACTCAAAGGGGTGGATATTTCCACAACACTAGGAGCTATTGCTAAACTGCCTTTAAGTAAATAATTTCAACCTGGACTCCCAAACCCTCTCCAAAAGTAATCCCACTATTGTTGTCTTTAATTGCGTCCAAGGACAATAAAATACAATACGAACGAAATCATCATATATTTGATTTAATCTAAGGTTACAGGTAAATGTTTTGTGGGTGTTTTATTATTTTAATGTCTTTTAAATGGTTTTAAAATGTTAAGACTTCTAAACTTCTCCGGGGTCACTAGGTTGAGTTAGGTAGCCATAGAAATTAAAGAAACAAATAAATACAATGCCTATTAGCTGTGGTTACACCCTTGTTATTCCACAGCAAAGCAGGCTTTGGATCACTCACAGAAGAAAAGGCTATTCATATGCAGTTATAGGCCTTCCCATCTCCTTTAATGAGAAACATGACCTGTATCTCCAGTGATCCTCATTTCAGCCTTGGAATTTGCTACTTCGCAAAAGTCATAATCAGCAATTAGGATTCCTTGTCTTGTTTTGGACCAGAAAGGCAAAATATGCATGTGTACTGAAGCAGATGTGTGTCATTTATATGGATTATTGCCCAAGTAGATCCTTGCAAGTGGTTTTAGATGACTCTTCCAATTCAGGCTCTTCTTGCATTCCCTGCATTGATATGGCTTCCCCCCCCCCCACCCGTGTGGCTCGTTTTATGGCAGGTAAGATGACTGGTCTTAGTAAAGCTCTTTTGCACATTGCATGAAATTATTTGATTTCGCCCGTGTGGATCTCCTAAGGGGAAGTCAGATATCTGCTCCGAGCAAAGACTTTTCGGCACTCCGTGCATTAATATGGCTTCTCCCCTGCAGGCATCCTTTTATGGAGAGTGAAATCACTGTTCTATCTAAAGCCCCTTTCACATTCCATGCAATTATATGGTTTTTTTTCCTCCCGTGTGGATCTTGTTATGTGAAGTAAGAGTACTCCTCCGAGCAAAGCTCTTTCCACACCGCATGCATGTACGTGGCTTTTCCCATGTGGATCCTGTTATGAGCAGTAAACTCACTATACCATCTAAAGTCCCTTCCACATTCCATGCATTTATATGGTCTTTCCCCTGTGTGGATCCTGTTATGGGAATTCAGAGTACTGACCCGGGTAAAGGTCTTTCCACATTTCATGCACTTATAAGGCTTCTCCCCTGTGTGTCTCCTCTTGTGGAAAATCAGGTAACGGTTCTCCAGAAACGTCTTTCCACACTCCACGCATTTAAAGGGCTTCTCCCCTGTGTGAATCTTCTTATGGGAAATGAAGGAACTGCGTTCACTAAAAGACTTTCCGCACTCGATGCATTTATACGGCTTCTCCCCCGTGTGTTTCCTCTTGTGGGAAAGGAGATAACGGCTCTGAACGAAGGTCATTCCACACTCCATGCATTTGTAGGGCTTCTCCCCGCTGTGGATCCTCGTATGACAAATCAGATAGCTGATCGTGCTGAAGCTCTTGCCGCATACCACACACGTATGTGCCTTCTCCCGTACGTGGGTCTTCGTATGGGAAGCGAGAGAACCGCTTTGAGCAAAGGACTTTCCACACTGCCGGCAGTTGTACGGCTTCTCCCCTGTGTGGACTCTTTTGTGGCGAGTAAGAGAGCTGCTTGTCGTGAAACCGTTTCCGCACACAATGCATTTGTAGGGTTTTTCTCCCGTGTGGATCCGTTTGTGACTCGTAAGATGGCTGCTCTGAGCAAAGACCTCTCCACATTCCAGGCATTTATATGGCTTTTCCCCTGTGTGGATCCTTTTATGGGACATAAGTTCACGCTTTCCCCTAAAGTCCTTCCCACATTCCATGCATTTGTATGGCTTCACCCCTGTGTGGATCTTGCTATGGGAATTAAGATGACCGCTTCTTCTGAAGCTCTTTCCACATATCAAACATTTATATGGCTTCTCTTCTGCGTGGTTCCATTTTTGCGATGGGAGGGGCCTATCTTCATGAGAAAGAGTGAAAGTTAATGTTTCCTCATGGTCTCTGAACATATCATCTTCTCCTTTAATCAGATATTCTTCATTTACATCTAATACGCCTTCGCTTAGCTTCACAGATTCCCCGATATATTCTTTATCTATTTTCTCTTCTTGGACAAGAACGTTTTGCATCTGAGCATCGATGGAAGACGAGCTTTCCAGATTCCAATTTTCTGACTGGTTTCTCTCATGGCTTTCTAGTTGCATTTGAATTGCAGGCTCCGTAATTTCCTTTCCAGCATTGATCACTTTGAACAGTTCACAGAAATCTTCATTTTCCTGCCCGTTATCTTCAAAGGAAGAGGAAAAATGAAAATGATAGCAAGGTTAAACAAAAGATCAAACTGTAGGATGTCATATGAATTTCCTTCTGAATTTTGGCCAAATACCAATACACAGGTAGTCCGCGACTTACAACACTTTGTTTAGTGAACGTTCAAAGTTACAATGGCGCTGATAAAATGGGCTTATGACTGTTTTTTCACACTTACAACCATTGCAGCATCTCCATGGTCACATGATCAGTTGTAGTGTCCTGAGGTCATGGGAGCAGCTTCTGCAAAGTTCTGACAAGCAGAGTCAATGGGGGACCCAGATTCACTTAACAGCCATGCTACTAACTTAACAAATGCAATGATTCACTTAACAACAGCAAGAAGTGGCAAGAAGAGTTGCAAAATGGGGCAAACTCACTTAACAAATGTTTCACTTACCAACATAAACTTTGGGTTCAATTTTGGTCATAACCTGAGGACCACCTGTAATCTGATTTACAGTTAAATTTAGTTAACATTCAATACAGTTAATGCTGTATGATTATTCTCTGGTCATCATCCCCATGATCATATGATCAAAATTCAGGTGCTTGGCAACTGGTTCACATTTATGACCATTGCTGTGTCCCAAGGTCACGCGATTATCTTTTGCAACCTTCTCACAAGCAAAGTCATTGGTGAAGCCAGATTCACTTAGCAACCAAGTTACCAATTTATCAACCGCAGGGATTCACTTAACAACTGTGGCAAGGAAGGTTGTAAAATGGGGCAAAACTCACTTAACAACAAAAATGTTGGGCTCAATTGTGGTCATAAGTCGAGGACTATCTGCATTGCATGTTTGCAATGGCATAGTATAGAAATGATACTTTCTATGTTCATAAGCTATAACATATTTGAAAAGACCTAAAACACATTTTCTTGACAATTATCCATAGATATTGAAATGTCACCCAGAGTAAACTTTAGAAAGAATGAGGGGAAACATTGGCTGAAGTATTAGGAGAAAAACTAACATCAAGCAACGAATTAGTGAACACCTAGAGGTAAACAAAGTAATAACCAAAAGCCAACATGGGTTTGTAAAAAATAGATCAGCCAGACTAATCTTACTGCATTCTTTGACAAAGTGGCAAAATTAGTGGACCAGAGGAATGCTGTGGATATAATTTACTTGGACTTCAGTAAGGCATTTGACAAAGTAGACCATAACCTTCTATTTGATAAGATAGAAAAATGTGGGTTAGACATTATCACCATCAGATGGATTTGTAACTGGCTGACCAACCGCACTCAACATGTAATCCTCAATGGAACTGCATCTACTTGGAGACAAGTATGCAGTGAGGTACCCCAAGGCTCTGTTTTAGACCCAGTACTCTTCAATATCTTCATCGATGATTTGGATGAGGGGATAGATGGGGAACTCATCAAATTTGCAAAAATACGAAGCTGGCAGGAATAGCCAACACTCCAAAAAATAGGCTTAAGATACAGAAGGAACTTGACAGACTTGTCACCTTCTTGTTACTTTCTCCCACCAATGGACCAATCGTTGACTTTTTTTTTGTTTTTAACGTTGAAAGCTGCTTTTTCTCGGTTATTTTTTTTGACTTTTGTCCCAAGCCTTAGTTCATTTTGAGCCTTAGCTTTCCTCACTTCATCTTTGCAGGCTCGGGCTATTTGTTGGTATTCTGCCCTAGTTTTGTGCCCCTCTTTCCACTTTTATATTTGTCCTTTCTGTTAACTGGACCCTACGGACTACCTTAGGTTGCTACGTAAGTCACACAAGATCTTCGTTATTGAAGCAACATTGGGGAATGCTCTTGCACAAACCCTGCAACCTCTGAAAACTACATGAATAATATCAGATGCTCCAGAGGTCAAAAGAGAACACATTTCTCTCATTCAACTTCTGGAGACAGCATAAAAGCACACCCCATTTTTCTCAGCCTCCAAAAAATATGCAAAGATTAGAAGCATTTTAACAAAAGTTGTTGGGTTATGGTGAATTCTGGCATGTTCCCCATAATTTCATGGCATGTCGCCTTTGACACAGGTGTCATATATTTGTCATTACTGATTTAGACCCCAATCCAAAGGCTCAATTAAAAGGTGGAAAAGTGATCTATTCAAGAGCCTGAAGAAATGATAGTCCTTCTTAACAGAGATAGAGAAGCATCCAGGCCCAAAAAGCTGAAAACTTTATCATACTTAATCAGTATGATGCAATTCAGCAACTCATCAAGCCAAGAGGTTAGGTTGTCACTGATAGGTCAACAAGAAATAGAAAAATACAGATGAGAAAAGGCCAGGATGCATCTAAGCAAAAAGGCATTGAGCTCTTTCCTTTGTTGAAGAAGGAGGAGGTCAGATATTTTTCTTCTCTCCGAGGAGATGACATAAGAAGTAACTGATATCATCCAATTTCAAACTATCTTCCCAAGCTCTCTGATTGGAGAGTAACAAATTCTTACCCAGAGAGTCCACGTTCCTATAATTTTCCAGCATGACTTCCCAATGCAGTGCTTTTTGGTCAGGATTCAACTGAGACCATTCCTCCTGGGAGAAATACACAGCTACCTCCTTGAAGGACACAAGACGCTCCTGCATATGGAGGGGGAAAGAACAGAACAAACCCATGAGAATTTTAAAGATCTGTTCCGTTGTTCACAAATGCACTAAGTTAAATAGCTGTGCTTGGTAGGATTTCAAGGTTTAGTTGAGAATTTGTCATTAACACATTCTACAGCAGGTTTTATCAACTTCCTTGATTCTTCAGGACTTTCAATCTCCTACAGGGGAAGAAACCCCATTTCTGGATGTCTGTCTGTCTATCGTGTGTTTGTGTGTGTGTGTGTCTGTCTGTCTATCTATCCTATCGTCTGTCTGTCTATCTATCAGTAATATCTATTTATCTAATCTATTTGTCTATGTGTATCTGTCTATTGTATCTGTATCTATCTATCTTCTACTAATATCTATCAATCTAATTTAATCTATCTTCTACTAATATCTATCTAACTATCTATCTATTAATCTAATCTAATCTAATCTACTAGTAATCTGGCTGAATGGATGAAAAGCAGAGAAAATTCCCTGGGAAGGGCAATTCTCAACCTTTGCAAAAGTGGATTGTTTGGCTTCCAAATCCAGGGACAAACCAACTATTTTGCAGACCAAAAGTGGCTTGATTACATGTACTTTCAGAACCATTTTTACTAAGAGAGTTTCCCATTGGCATTGCAAGTTAATTGTCTGCCTTGTTTTTTTTTAATACAAAAAAAACTTATTTTTCTTATCAATGATTGTGAAAAACGCTTTAAAAAGCAGTAATGTAGCAATGTATTTAATTTATTATCAGCCTTGCATAATTCTAAAGCAACAATAACCAAAAGAACTGGTCTCTGTTTAGCAATTGCTGCCATTGTGAGGTGTTTATTCCTATTTCTTGAAGGAGCTTAAACTTAATTACTGGCTTTTAAAAATAAGTTGGCTAAACAGAATCTGAGGGTAGAAATGATTAACCACTGTGTCCCAACAACAGTCTTCAGAGGAAGCTAACCTGGCTGACAGAAACTTGAACCTACTATTCCCTTTTCCAGGTGGCTCAGAAACATAAAAATAACCCAGCCCAAACAAGAGGGGAAAATGGAAGGAGAGACTGTTCTATATATGGACTTCACTTCCTGAAGGAAAGAGAGTATATAAATCTTAATACATTTATTTCTCTTTCTTACTTGATTTGGAGGTCCAACCACAGTTTCAACTCCACCTTGAAGGCCAGAAAAATTCATTCTATGTTTCTCTGTGAGGGAAACAGAATTTTACAATGCATAGTTAACATAGTCGGAGGAGATATTCTAATGAAGACTTGGAGAAGATAACTGAGCTGGGATCTCTCTGGAAAATAGAAGAATCTTTTATTACCTTCTGAGGTGTTCTGACTTGGATCTTCCTGAGAGGCCCTCCTGAAAAACAGCTCCTGTGAAGGACTTAATGGATTTCTTCTTCCATCAGGATCTATCTCCATACGGAAGGACTATGTTGCAGTAGGAGAAGAAAAGCAGAATTAATGGACATTATTATTATTATTATTATTATTATTATTATTATTATTATTATTATTATTATTATTATTTGAATTTATATACCG
>JANHFL010009584.1:6705-27441 GCA_032468155.1 Oxyrhabdium leporinum | reverse complement strand
AGACAGAGGAAGAGAGAGATGAGAGAGAGAGGGAGACAGAGAGAGAGAGAGAGAGAGAGAGAGAGAGAGAAAGTCTAGATTGTCCTTCTTTGATTTTGAAGTTGGCAAGCATTCCCTGTTATTAGAAATGAGGCAACCTATTTCTCTGTCAGGCTTTGACACCCATAACCTTTTATTTCAAAGTGAGCCATCTGCATCTGACAGATCCACAGCGACAGCTGGAGGCCAATTCATTTTGCATGCACTTTCTTTTTTCATGCTCTCTTTTTATGGAGAGAGAAGTACAAAAATACATTGGCGCATCTCTCGTTATCAGCATCAGCATCAAACCATTAGCTGATGGCTCTCCCTAAAGTCCCCCTTTTTTCTTGATGTGCTTTAACAAGAGACCAGCACTCTCTACTCTCAATGTCAGGATATATCACAGAGTTGTAGAGGGTTTGTAAATAATTCCCTCCTTAGTAAAGGAAATTTAGCACTTGGTATACATGGCAGCCAAAGAGGCTGGCAGGGGGGATGGGACTGTCAGCCTACTCTGCCCCTGGGAAGGCACCGGTAGGGAGCCTAGAGGATTCCCAGTGGAAGAGAGGCCAAGCAGGAATTGTTTCCCTCCAGAAGGAAGGGTATCAAGAGAGACAATTTAAAGCAATATTCTTTCCTGCAACAACAGGTATAAAATGGGGGGTGGGGAATGCAAAGAGAAATTTTGACCTTTTTTTTCCCTGTGGAACATTTCTGAGCATCTAGTAGAAAAGGGAAAAGGAAAGGTTTCCCCTGTCTAGTTGTGTCCAGCTCTAGGGGGCTGGTGTTCATCCCTGTTTCTTAGCTGAGGGAGCCAGTGTTGTCCAAAGACACTTTGGTGGTCATGTGGCCAGCATGACTATATGCCAAGGTGCACGGAATGCTGTTACCTTCCCACCGAAGTAAAAGGGCTGATTAAATTTTCTGCTATGCATCTTTCTTTGTGAATTGCATAGGTGAGACCCGTTTCATTAAACTGGATGAACCACATCTGCATGGATGAGGAAACCTCAACTTCTTGCTGAAATTCAGTATTCCTTTGTTGTTTAAGCAGACTGTGCTTCTGTTCTAGTGCCAGAGGAATGCTGTCCATTGTTTTGGTTTGAAAATTAGAGGCATAGGATTGGAAAGCAACTATCTTCTGCTCGGGAATGAGAACCTTCAGACTAATAGTGTCCAACCCTTGTTTGGAAGTTCTGATGTAATGGAATACTCATGATCCCAAGAGATAGGCAGTTTGACTGCTTCATAGCATGGTTAATAAATCCCTCCTTAATTAGAGTTTGATTCTCCATTTATAAAACTTTCTCTTACTGGTTCTTGTCCTAACCTTCAGACACTATGGAAAATAAATACCCATGAGAAGACTGTTATCATGTCTCAGCTTTTTCTTCTTTAAGAAAAATACATACCCAGTTTGTGTAACTGTTCCTCATAGGATTTAGCCTCCAAGCCACTCATCATCACTTTCTCTGCATCTTTCTGTATCCTCAGCAACTTTCTTGAGTTGTGGCAACCAGGTCAGGATGAAGCATCCCAGGTACAATCTGACCGATCCAGTATAGAGCAGAAATGGTTGATTCCAATGGTTGTTTACCAGACTGTGACTCCATTTGGTATTGAAATTATCCATCTCAATCATTCCAATTTGTCAAGAAGGAAGGAAGCTCCACCTTATCAAATATGATATTGAAGGTATATGTTCATTACACCCACAGAATTTTATTCATCTAGTAAGCTAGTCACTTTGTCAAAAAGAGCAATAAAATGTGCCTGGCATTACCCATTTTTAGCAAACTCATGTATGCTGGCTTCTTCTAAACATCTTTCTTTTTAAATATTTTTTCTAGAATTTTCTCTAGATATTTTTGTCTTTCTGAGATGCAGTCCATCTCTCACAAAAAGCCCTTCTTAGCTTGACTTGCAACAGTTCATTTAGTTCAAAGTTACAAGGGCACAGAAAAAAGTGACTTATGACCATTTTTCACAGTTACAACTTTAGCAGCATTCCTATGGTCACGTGATCAAAATTCAAATGCTTTGCAACTGGCTCATATTTATGACCATTGCTGTGTCCCAAGGACAAACGATCCCATTTTGCACAAGCAAAGTCAATGGGGAAGCCAGATTCACTTAACAACTGGGGTACTAACTTGTCAACTGCAGTGATTCACTTAACAACTGTGGCAAGAAAGGTCATTAAATGCCTCACTTAACAACATAAATTTGGGGCTCCATTGTGGTCGTAAGTTGAGGACTACCTGTGATCCAGGAATCCAGAATTACCTGTACAACCACCCATTGAGCCACACCTCACCTCCAGAATCTCTGTTCCTTCCTTTGTCCATGACCTTCACATCATTTGTGCTCCAAGTTCATTTGCCCTACTGCCTATCTCCTTGCAGTCCTTCAATGTTTTTTCCAGAGTCTTTCTGGCAGTGTCATTTGTTCCAACAAAAGAAAGGGACAGTGGTCATATTATTCTCTGTCACCTCTCTATCCTCTCCCAGATCTTTGAACCTGGAAGACAACAAACTCCTTCGATGTTACTTCATTTCATTCCTCTCAATAGTGGCTCATCGCCATATGCTTTCCCCTCTTTGGGACAGTCATTGGATTCCTCACCTCCAAGGAAGCCTGGGTTTCTCCCCCCTCCCATCCTTGGAACGTTGGGCAAGGACCATTCTCCAGATATCTGTGAGGGGAGAACCTGCAATTGATGGCACAGTGACAGGGCAGCCTCTTGGTTCTCTACTTAATGCTGCCATCCCTCCTCTTCCAAAGCTATTTTTTGTGTAACAGTCCCTTCCTGTGTTCATTTTGTAAACATCCTTCTGCCTTGTCCAAATAATCCTCATTTTACTCAGTGCAATGAGATGCACCTCCAGTTTCACCTTTGCACTTGGTCTACAAACTAGCTGGAATCTTTCTCAGGCAAGAAGACAGTTGTATTTTAAATTGTACTAACATAATGAGATCTAACCCTAAACCTGAACACTCCAATATACTGCCTTCCTCAATATTGGGAGGAATATGCTATACAACACCATCAAAGCTGACATCAGCTAGAGCAAGGGTGTCAAACTCAAGGCCCGTGGGCCAGATATGGCCCCTGACGTGGTAGGCTCTGGCCCACAGGGCCATCCTGGTCTACCCAATGCGAAGAGGAAAGATCAGGCCAGTGTGGCTTTGGTCCAGTCTACTCAATGCGAAGAGGAAACATGCCAGGAGTTTGGGAAGTGGCATCAAACTAGACATGGCCACCCAGTTGGCCACACCCACCCAGTCAGCCATGCCCCCATCATCGAGGTCAACCACAGCCCTGCCCCCCACCCGAGGTCAACCACAGCCCTGATGCAGCCGTCAATTAAATTGAGTTTGACACTCTTGAGCTAGAAAGCAGAACAACTGAAAGAAGAAGTGAAAGATCAGAAGATGTGGAGAGACTGGCTCATAGAATCCCCAACAGTTGGACACAAATGAATGGATAATATCATCATCACGCTATACAGATGTCTGGGCAAAGGCAGTTCCAGAGGAACAGGCACAAGAAAGAAGCATAGACTTTTGGCTTCTCTCCTTAACCTCTTGCAGAGGGAAAAGCATCCCTGCTTCAGATGGGCAAGCAGAAGGTCCTGCAGGGGACTATGAATCAAACAAGCAGAAATTCTAGCTTACCTATCCAGTTCCACTTTGCATAAAGGCACACACACTCCAGCAATGGCTCCACCTTCAACCTGATTGTGATGTTTATCATTACTCTCCTTGCCTGCCATGTTGATATGACTGGTGCTGGATCCCAAACCAGGAGAGCAATTTTTTAAGAGGGCAGGATCATTGCTCTCTCCTGCCCAGGTTCAATAATAAACACAAGATTCATGTGCTCATTTGTGAGCAGATCATGGAGAAACATGGTCTTAAAATGGACTTGACATTTAGCCATAAAACTTTGACACCAAGGCCATTGGAATTGTGGTCAGCCAAAACAGGATTGAGGTGAATTCTCTTATCATTTTCCATGAATCATCCAGCAGAGTGGCACCTCCCTCACATCTTCCTCTGCACACCAGCACCATGATATCCCTGATATCCCTCTTCCATATCTTTCTGGAGCCACTCTTCATGATGAACAGACCTACATCTTGTCTCCTTAGTCCTATTACTTTCTTTCAAACATCCTCTGCTCCCCACACAGGTGACTTGGGCTGTCAATCTGGCAAACAGTTAAATCTAACCACTCAGACTACCCTCAATTGTTACAAGCCAGGCTGATGATACACTGGCTAACCGAGTCTGTAGAGATTCTCAGTCATCCAAGTCATGGTTGTCCCAAAGGTGCTTTTTCAGGAGGCAACTGGACTTTCTTGTTTTTTGTTTTGAAGATGTTTCACTTCTCATCTAAGAAGCTTCTTCAGCCATAACCTGAATGATTGAGAATCTCTACAGACTTTTAGCTATACAATTTGGGAGGAACACCCGTTGAATGGTGTGGGAGTTGGAATGGATTTCCAGAGGAAAAATTACAGACTACAGGAACCAGGAGCAATGTTCAGGTAACCCTGAGGACACAAATAAACCTCCAAGTGCTTCAATGACCTTCCTAAAAGGATGCAAATTACCAGCTGTCTGCAAAGAATATAAATCCTTCCATTCCCCACTATCCTGTCACAGCTGAAGAAGCTTCTTGGAGAGAAGTGAAACATCTTCAAAACAAAAAACAAGAAAGTCCAGTTGCCTCCTGAAAAAGCACCTTTGGGAAAACCATGATCTGGATGACTGAAAATCTCTACAGACTTTTGGAAGAGCACTAACTTGAGGAGAATTTAAAAGTAATAAGGAGAATGATTGTTTCTTAATTGGTTCTATGCTTTGTTATGTCACACTCCCTTTTCTTTTTTATACTCCCTGAACTTTTGAGATCCATTCTGGGAACCAATTCACTGTAGGTGTGGTAGCTCCCCTTCATTGGATATGTTTAAATTGATGCTAATCAGGCATTTTTGGGGGGACTGTTTCAATTTGAATTTTTGCCATAAGCAGAAGATTGAATTCTGTCACCTAACAGCATTTCTCATTTTTATTTTGGGATAATATAGGATCTCCAGAGTAGACCTGGATACTTTGGTAGGAATAATTTGTTTTGATAGTAGAAAATTCTACTGGACACAGTTAATGGGCGTTAATTTTAATATGCTATAGTAATGTGTGTTTTTATGTTATACATATAAGAAGGAACTGCAAGCTTGCCATGATAGTAAATAATTTAATTATACTTCTTTCTTAAATCTATTTCTTTACCAGATAGAATATTTTCAGTTTTTAAGTATTATGTTGAATGAAATGTTGCTACCTACTTTGCTATTGTATATATTAAACAGAAACAACAAAAGAATTTCCTTCTAGGAAACTTGCAGGACAACTTCGTATAAAATACATGGATGCTGAACATGAAAACAACAATGTGTCTTCCTCTGGAAGCTGGTTTCACATGGTGGCTTAGATTTTTCCATCTCTGTATCTAGCACCATTTGAAATCAGTGTTCTAGGAGCAAGAATTACAGCACTGGATGTAGAAAAGAAAGCAGCAACAAAGCTATCATTAAGCAAGAGCTGAAACATTAATTGAAAATAAGATTAAAAAGTGATACAACAAAAGATGACTGTATCCAGATCTGTATACATCACAGATAGAGCTGGAACATGGAGAGAACCACATGTCAATTATCTATTATTCACAACACTCTTCTGCTACCTTGAAACAGTTACATAAAATACTGCTTTTATTGTGTTTAGCCCTGATTGAATAGAAGCTATTCTAATAAGGCCAATCTTACATAACAATACTTTTTTACTGAAAGAAAAACTCTGAATTGGGTTTGTTGGTGTAAAAGGAATTGTTTGGTTTTGTTTGCTTACTAGCTAGTAGAAAATTTCAATATACTTAGAAATGAATCAATTCACCTAACTTAATGAGATTTGCTTGTAAGTATGCATGCATATGAGCCTACACTTATAGTCTATCTTGAAGGTGCCATGTGCTTTTATCCCCCCACCCCCAAAAAAATCAAATGCATGTAATGGACACTGAGCATTTAGAAAATATATCTCAGTACACATACCAAATTATCAAATGAATAAAGTATTGTAATTAATGCAGGAACTTTAGGTTTTACAAATTGAAATGGTTAGTGTTTACATTTAATTGGTATTAAGTCACAAATTGCAAATAAAAATATTCAGTAACCAATGACATTAACCATCTATTCAGATTAGTTTTTCAAGATAAATACTAAAGAGCATTTGCTTAATGAAAATACCTATCAGATTGTTTGCATGTTCTGCATAACCTATAGTTCTTTAACACCCAGTGTTGACTCGGGAAAACATCTCTTACACAGGCTGACCGATTTCTCTTGGTGTTCAGAGTCTTAGTTTTTGTCTAGCACCATTTGAAATCGGTTATGATGTAGGGGGAAAAGCAACTGCAGTGGAAGTGCTGGACATACTTTAAGATAATTTTGGCTAAAAAGGTATTGAAGTCAGATACCATGTACTGTGATAGAAATAATGCCTTTTCTGTTGCTTGTATATACAGAAACTTGTTCTTCATTGTGAATTTCGCACTGACAAATATTTCTACTAAATTATAACATAGGTTTCTTTATTGTTATGCAGTCCTGTTGCACATTGATGGTAGTAATTTTTTTGGGTGTGTAAAATTTAATATTTTTAGAAGTACGCTGCACTAAATTGCTAATGTATAAACATTAATATATACAATGGCAAATATGCAGCAAGGACAGACTTCATATAAGTGTCCCAAATAGCTCCATACAGTCAGTAAGGTAAGATTTCACATTCCAGATTTCACATTTCTTCAGGAAGTTTTTAAGCTCAGTTAAGAATAAGCTAAAAGAAAATTGAAGGTATTTATCTGCAGGCTACTACTGCCACCATCTGGGGAAGGCGAAAGGGAGACTGAACAAGCAGTTCAAAATTCCTAAACTGTTTTTTGATATTTTTAAAGTTTTTACAAAGAACTCTGTAAATTATGCAAATAGCAGAATTATCAGGTAGTAAAGTTACTAAGTGTGATATTTGTGAGTAAAAGAGAAGATAGACTGGCTGAGGGGTATCTTTCCCAGGGCTGAACTGTCCTTTGAAAAATTCCTCTAGATCATTTTTTTTTTAATTTTATTATTTCTATAATCACCCATCTCAGTAAACAACTCAGGTCTTTCAAGCATTGTCATGATTTTACTTTCTAATCACTATATATATTCCCTACATTGGAAAGAGTGAGACACTGTTTAGGCTACCAGATTTGGCTGTATAAGGTCCCTGAGGCAGTTTCACTTGGGATAAGAGAGACAAAGTGGTGTGAAAAGAGGTTCAGAAAAAAATGGAGGAAGGCTGAATGGATAATAAACATACAGGAAAAAAATGTATTTTTTATTCTATTACTGGGTCATTCAGTAATTTTTCATTAGAGATTGACAACAAACTAGAGACAGATAGAAGATGTCCATATTTCCACTATACATCTTCAGCTAATAGCAGACAAACATTTTATTTATTTCAATTTTAATATTTTTATCACTATTGTAATTATTTTATACATGTTATTGATGCATTTGTTAAAATTGCCTTAAATTGTAATAGAAAACTGATTTACGCAGAATATCTATTTCTATTGCGGAACTTTGCTGTTCTAAAAAAATATTTGTTTAAACAGTGTAAAGAAGAAAAATTCTACAAAATGTTTAAAAAAATATTTGATATGAAAGCATAATACCAACAGTAGATGGCATTGATGTCTGATTTTTGTAAAAAAAGCTAATTTTGCCACCATTGAATACACATTGAATTTCTCTCTAGAAAAATTAAATTGCACTGAGTTCAAGATGTTTCCTCAAGCACTTGCTGGAATTTAAAAAGCTCTTGAGTTCATTCTTAACTGATGCTCTTGTATGCATGGAGCATCTTCCTTTACCAATAAACAGCATAACAAAAAACAACAACAACCACACAAATACAAAAGAAAAAAGTAAGTGATTCCACAATAGATTAGGAATATTTGAATGCTTACCAGAAAAAAAACACATAGTTTTTAATAACCTTTGAAAGTCATCAAGGCAATGTCTAACTCAATGTCTTTTGGGACTTCATATCTCAGTTCTGTCACTTTAACTAAGCAGTATTTTCTAGTTTCAGCTTCAGCCACAAGCTTGAATGATAATAATTGTTATCTAGGAACAGAGAGTCCAGAGATGACCTCCTTGGAAATGGATGCAACCACAACCTCCTTCAATGCTGCTAGCAGCTTTCCCTCATGAAGGCACTAAAAATCCAGGTGGTCACTTCTCCATATACTCCTTGCAATAGCCAGGATTGGCATGAGACCACACCACATGCAGCAAAAGCAGTCTAGACAGTACCTTTTTCACTTCCTTGGTGTTTACAAACCTGAAAGAGTCCCAAATAATATGGCAAACAGTATCTTTATCACCACCACAAGAGGCATCAAAACATTGGCAAATCCAGGTGAGTTTGTCCGTGAAGTGCTATGCAAAAGCCTTGAACCTATGAAGTAGTATGTAACTGGGAGGGAGAGGGGGTGGGGAGGAAGATTTCTGATTTCACAAGAAAGTTCAGTGGGGAAGTTTTTGCCCACCCATGCTAATTCTGTCTCTCTTTTTAGGTAAGGAAATATCTCTGGAACATTGACCTAATGGATCATGGGTTGTCCAGTGTTAAACTAAAAAGAGGGTGAGCAGTGATGGAGTGCTGCTGATGGGAATGGCAAAACCTCATAAAATGACTGTTTCTCTCAGAATACATGTCACATATTGACATTTGATATCTCAAATTGTGACTGCCATTCCTTATGAGCATTCTCAACCAATATTCTTTGTTTCAGTAGCAAATAACTAGAATCTATTGTGTCAAACTTCATTTATTTTTATCCCCAAAAATATTTAAATTTGTGGGTATTATATGGGAAAATCGCAGTTTGTTTTATATCTGCATTTTAAGAATGTGGATTCATATTTGGCTGAAGGATAAATCAGCACCAAATACTAAAAATATTTTATGTAACAAAAAAAATTAGATACAAAATTGCATTGAAGATTATTATTGCTAAGGCATGTATAAAGAGAAAGTTATCAAATTTCCAATCATAATTACAAGAAGTGTCTTGAGGGCTAAGACAAAGACATTTGATTTAAAAAAAATCAAATAGGGATTAGGTCTTCCGTATGAATTAAGATACAAATTCCTATGAGCTTCTGCTGAAAGGCTCATAGAATTGTGCTGGAAGCATTTTAACTACTTATTTAGTATAAATAATGTAAATATATAAAGTACTCACCATTCTTGTAAAAACAATCCATATCACTCCACCAAACACGAGGAAAAGCAACAGGATACCAGGCAGAGAACCTATTAAAGCCAAATAAATATATTTTTCTTTATTTAGTTATAATTTTCTCTAAAAGCAAAGATTAAAGTACAAACAAAAAACTCCAAAATAAATGGAATAATATACTAGGAAGAAAAAAATAAAAATATTGAACATTAAAATGCTATGAAAATATACCTATCATAAGGTGTGTTATGTAACACACTTTGTAGAATCCACTCTATAGAATCCAGAATAAAACTAAGATGACAATAAAAAGTTCATAATTGCTCCTAGCATATTTTAAATATTCCTGCGCCAAACAGCCAGAACAATTAACATCTTTTTAGAGTGCTTAGAACCAGTATCATATAAAACATAGAAAAAGTATCAAATACATATTTTTTAGGAGATAAGTAACAAGAAGAAGGGACAGGGAAACAAAACTCTTCTTCAGTTTTAGGGCATCTGTGTGCTTCACATTTCTCACCTTTGAAGATTTTAACGCTTTTGTTTCTTAAGGAATAGAAGCAAACTATGGCAAACAAAGTGGCATGTAATGCAATGGCAATATAAATCAATGCCATTCAGTTCTCAATAAATAATATTGTCTGGAATATGAGCCTTTTATTTCCATGCATTAGAATAAAGAAATGAGATGGACTGCTTCTAGGTAGAAATTCCATTTTTCCCACATGACCATTTTGTTTCTGATGAAGGAAAGGGCAGAAGTTATGAGAAAATACGCAAAGATCATGGGAGCCTCCCTGGAAGCTGGGAACGGGCCCATACAGACGACCAAAAGAATGAAACAAAGAAAAAATAAGTTAAATCTACCGGACGGTTATTGCTGCTGATGAGCTCCTTCACTACAGAGATGATGTTGGATACTCTCTCTAAACATACTGCAGAATATGTCATTGCTCGCACAACTTTGTTTTCTCATGTTGGAACAAAGGCTACTCATGCCCCGGGCAGCCAAGCAACTATTATGCTTGCGGTGTCTGCACTTTCTTCTTTTTCATTCTTCTCTTTCTCTTGTTCACCTGTTAAGGAAAACAAATGTCAGTCAGTAAGACATCAGTAAGAGAAGGCAATTAAAGATTGTATTTAATTGGAGAATAAGGGATTACAAGAGAATAAGCTGGAACAATGGGGAATACACATGAGAGAAATGCCCTATCATGATATGTGGTATATCATCCCCACAGAGATCAGTTTGGCTTCAACCCTGGCACGCAGGTTGTACTCAGCATTATTAGATGTGATTATTTTGATTATAAATGTTGTGAACTTTTTATGATGGAGTCTTAGATGCTTCTGTATCATTTTTATTGATTTAAAATGTTGCATTGTCCAGTTGTCTTACTTGCTTTAATTGTTTGTAAGCCATTGAAACAATTTATAACAGAGACCAGTCAACATTAAAGACAACCAAGGGAAAAGGAATTGGTTGGGTATGGAATTAGGACCATAAAAAAGTTAAAACAGATCTGAAGCTAGAGCAGAAGATTGTAAATTATACAAAAATATAGGATATCAAAGAAGAAGAATAAAATATGTCAGAATAAAGATTAATATGGAAAACAGAATAGCATTTAGAAAATTATGAACAGCCAGTAGAAATAGTAGACACAAGATAAACATACCAACTATATATATAAGAGAGTGATAGCTATTTTTTTTCTTTTGTAATTTATAACAAGTTTTCCAATAAGAATCAATGTTTATGAATCTTGCTTCGATCTGTACAATCCCTACTACTACCACTACTTCCATGTTGGAAGCACCTAGGCACTTCCGAGGTGAAAGCTGGTGACTGGTGACATCACAGTTGTTCAGGAGATGCCCAATTGCACGCTCTTTTCATGTTACCATTAATGATCCCACCACACTGGTATCTATTTATCTGTTCACATTTGCATGCTTTCAAACTGCTAGGTGAGTAGGAGCTGGTGCGAATGATGGGAGCTCTTCCTGACATTCAGCAGAACTAGAGCTTCAAATGTGGGCTTGCAAATTAACTCAGCATCCTAATCACATGAGCCTCTGTGTTCCCACTACAATCTCTGAATTTATGATAGATATAAATATATATGTAGCTTTTTTTCTTTAACAAAAATACACATGAATGCAAAAAAAAAAAGTTCAGAAGCAATTTCTGAATGAACGTATATAGACTGATATAAGCACAAAATAGCATAATCTGCCTACTACTTAGCTTTCTTTTTTTCCCACCACGGAACTACAATATATGCATATCATACATGAATGGCATTTATACCGATACTGCAATTTTTTTTCTATCTCAAAATACTGTAGTGCCCATATAAAGCTAAAGAAAAAACAAAAATCAGGAAATAAGACAAGTTCTACCTTTCTTGTACATATTTCTGGTAAAACATTTTGACCGCCAGAATCCACACAGGTATTGAACTCCCTAAAAAGAAAAAAGAAAAAAATACAAAGTGCCATTACAGTGTCATAGTAAAAATAATTAAAACCAAGAAAATTAACATGTGATTCAAAATGTTGTTACTCAGTCCTTTAGTGAAATCTTTACAGCTGGAATATGTGGAAACTATTCCAGCCCTAATACCTGTTAATTGCAGAAATTAACTATGATGTGGACAATTAAATCATTTGAACAATCAGTATGAAACTTAATTCATAACTTTACAGCAAGGGTGTCAAACACGGCCCGCAGGCCGGATGCATCACGTGTTGGCCCCGCCCCCGTCTGGTTTAGCGAAGGGGCAAAAAGTCCCAATACATCACGTGACAACACCATGACGACGCGAGTTTGACACCCCTGCTTTACAGCCTTCGTTCTTTATATATTAATGCTCAGAGTACTGGAAACAAACCAAATTATTATTATTTCAAGAATGCAGATATGATTGAAGAGATATATCAGATATTGTTGGATCAATCTCATTAATAAAATACAGCAATTGAAGGATACAATTTTTATAAAAGAAACAGAAGCATGTTGCATTGGAGAAATTCTTCAAGTTTTGACTTTGGATTGCAGTAATGGGGTGTCTCATTACTTTACCACATAGCTTCTTTGAGGTATGAGTTTTGAAGAAATTCACATCAGAGACCAGAAACGAGCTACTCCAATTATTTGGATTAACTTTGGTACACAAATAAAAAGTTCCTTAAAAAGCATATTAGGCAAACCTGAAGACCCATTACCAATGGAAAAATACAGGACTTCAGGGAAAAGATCACTACATTAGGTGGCAGGAAGTTAATAAAACATATTCACAAATGCCAACTGGTGATAAAAAAATACAATATGACTTCATTAGTCTCCTTCCACCAAACCAGCCACATGTTCAACCAATTGGGAAACACGGAAATCTTGGAACAAGCCAGATTGAAAATTTCAAAAGAATTCTCAGAAGCAATGAACAGCAGACATAAAGACCTAAAACTGGACATTACAAAGATCTAAAGTTAACACCTTCACAAAAAGCATTTTCTCAAACACCTAGGTAAGATAGAACCATAAATCTACTATCCTAATTGTCAGACAGTCTTTGGGAATTATCACCAAATTGCAAATATAATAAGTAAGCAAGCAAGCAAATGCATACATACTAATAATTGATAACCATCTATAGTGAAACAATCATGGCAAAAGAACAATGCCTTCCTAATGAACCATCTCATCATAAAATTATTAAGTCCACCAATCTCAAAGGATGCAATCAAAATGCAGATAAGACAAAAGCACCATCTTATCAAATAAATTGGCTACCAGCATCAAGGATCAATCACTTGCTAAAAATACCATCCACCCTGTACCATCCAAGCCACTCAAGCATATGCAGGGCTGGCATATAAAAGGATAAGTAACTCCATCAAAAACAATTTCTTCAGAATTCCTACTGCAATATTTGACAAGGTAATGAAATGACTGTATCCAAAATCCAATTACAGAGAACTCCCACAACATGAAGGCAAACCCCAAGCTATGCATGTTTATTACCATCTCATGAACGGGAACAATAGAGACAAAATTGTGTTTTGTGTTATTCATATTTGCACAGAAGATCAAGAGAGGAAACTTGGTTGCACTATTAAGACATCTGGGTTAAAATGAATGGAAGAACTAATTCCACCCAATAAAGAAGCAGGTGATGTTTCCCAAACTTTTTGGGTTTTTCAAAGCAGCATTGAACAGTGCTAGTATTTCCATTTTCGTTTTCAAAGTTACATACCAAATATAACTAGTTTGAGGAAGTTACCTAAAAAGAAAAAAAAATATTCTGGTAAGTGAGTTTCTTACAAAGTGAGTATGCAGATTATTTATGGAACAATGAATTATTCAGGCTTGAAAACTCAGCAGAAATTATTAGTTAAAATTCAATACTTTGAGGGGGCTCATAGAAAGTATTTTTAATTAAAAAAAATTAAAACTAAAAACCTATTGTACAATCAAGAAATCACACATTTAAAAGAATATAGATTGATCTCATTCTGAAATAATTTTTTGATCAACTTTTCTTTTAAAAATAAAAAAATGTTTATTTTAAAATTTTTTAATAAACACAAATAAATAAATAAATAAATAAATAACGAAGAGGTGTCATTTATTTGTGGATGTATTCTTTATTATATGCTAAAATACAATGCTGCCAGACATAAGCAGATGACACACAGATAGCTCCTGAATATATTCCCATTTCAGGAAAATCCTAGTTAAAGTGCCTCCAAATAGTCCTCTGATTTAAAAAAAAAGTTATCTCTTTTCTTAATATATAGTGAGCAGCTGAGATTAAGAACTGGCAGGATCAGGAATTTCCTGGTTGGCTAATCAAGCTCCATCTGAGGAGATGCAAATTTAAGCAAGCTCACTGCTTGTTCACTTTTCTCACTGCTTGTTCACTTTTCTCACTGCTCACTGCTTGCAATTGAAATCGTAATTCTGTGCTTCTCTGTTGCTCCCAAATAGTGTATATGAAACTTGAATGGTTCTATGAGTTACTTATACTTCTGTTCCACCCACCCACCCATCCCAAAAGAAATAGATACAACCCAACTACCAATACTGATTGCTCTGTTTTGTGAGCTGCTTCTTCAAGCTCACTTTTTCGGCTTGATTTCACTTTTTTTCTGGGCTATCCCCCATTTAATAAATTCTGTCTACAATTATTATGGATGCTCACATTGTCAGGCAGATATTTAGACCAGATTTAAGACTTTTATCTTGCTGAGTCCTTCCCAAGGTCTTGGGATAGGCCAGTGGTGATCTTTGATGCTGTTAAAGATATTGCTGCAGGATACAACAGTTCCAAGTAAAACTGCCTTTTCCAATTGACTGATAGTGATTATTATTCCTATTACTGTTGGTATTATTATCCCACCTTTTAATATAAAGATATCAATTGACCATTTGAACAGTGGCTGCAGTAAAATGACTATAAAATTGCACAAACTGACTACAAGCAGGGTCAGTTGCCAAAATTACTTATTAGACACTTTGCCAGAGGTCTGAATCAGAATGGAGTAAGAATTACTGGGACCATCAAATCAAGAGGATTTGGGAAAATAAATGGGCTAAGATCTTATGGGACTTTAAGAACCAAACAGATAGGCATCGTGTTCATAACATGCCTGATATAACAGTAACTGAAAGTAAGAAAGTCTGGTTCATTGATGTTGCTATATCAAATGATGCTAGGATTGAGGAAAATCAATTGATGCTAGGATTGAGGAAAATCAATTGGAAAAAAAAAATAAAATACTGGGACTTGTAATCATATTTGAATGCTTATGGAATAAGAAATCCGCTTTTATACCAATCATGATTAGATCCCTTACAGTAATACCCAAAAAACCTCCAATATTTGAAAATTTTGAATTTATTAGATCTAAATATCATAATTTTACCAAACTGCGTGTATTCTCAAGTGCTAATTTAATAATTCTTAGGTCCTTGGTTAGGACTTGAGTTTTTAAGGTTTCAACCATCTTAGACCATCTAATTTTAATTACCCATAATAGGTGAGGCATTACTTTGACCCCGCAGTAAAGCACTACCTTGATATGGTTGTGGGGCTTGTGTACTCTGAAGAGAATGAGAGCTATGCCAGAGGTTCGACCATATTAGACAGGTCTCATCAGAGGATTTAGACCGTGTCTCTCCCATAAAAAATATGGTGAGATGTAAATTATAGAAACCCACACCAGCTCAGTGGTCACCAATCAACAAGGACTATGCTAGGTGTTGGAGTTTCTAGACATCTGGTGAAAAATGGGCTACAGGGCTCATTATTATTGGCTGAACAACTAGGGCCAGCAGTGGCAGTTGGAAAGAAAGGAATTTACCCATCACAAATATACAATGATTGAAAACAAATAATTAACTGTTATTGCAGATCAAGTCCAACCATAGGATATTTTAAATGAATGCATCGTTTCTGGAAAAAACAACATTCAGAATCAGAAATAATAGAACAGAGACTATCAGATCAATGTTGATTTATAATATTGAAGTATTCACACAAGCTGACTTGGAAGAATTGCAAAAGTTTACCTAAGGCAAAGATATCAAAGCCTTCCCAGAGTAAAATCCCAGACCAGATGCAAACCATGATGAGTTGGCAGTAGAGGAAGACAGCATAGCTATAGAATTGTTTTCATTTGGAAACCAGATACCCTCCTTGTCTCAGCTAGAACAAATCCCTCTAACTCAGGGGTGTCAAACTCACGTCACGGCAGCATCACGTGCCGCATCAGGACTTTTTCCCCCTTTGCTAAACCGGGCATGGGTGTGGCCAGCGTGTGACACATCCAGCCCGTTGGCCAGGAGTTTGATAGCCCTGCTCTAACTAAAGAAGTAGAAGATTGAAACAGAATAACTGAGCGTCTAGAACAGCACAAAACAACAGAATAAGGTTGCTTGCATTGAAGCTTTTTCCAAAGAAATAGCTAGCACAAGCATCAAAAGATGTCAAATAGTGTAATATCAAATTTAAGCACTAGCTTACTGCAAATAACAATCCAACTAATATACAGCAAAACTGCAGTGATAGTTGAATATCTGGGGTGCAAAGTCAACAAAGAAAAAAAGCAAACTGTGCCCCACCAAAACCTAAGATCACGCTGGAAAATAAGATTAGTAAGCTGAGATAAGATTCAAGTAAACTAGAACAGCTGAATGAAAAGAAACTTAACAAAAAGACCAAAGAATATTTAATCAAGAAATGCCATTTAGAAACAAGGAAGATCAAGGAAGCACTGGAAATAATAAAGCAGCAAATAAGAGTTATAATCAAGATTAGCAGATACGAAGCTCAAATTGCAAATTATAGACAGAGTCTCCTATTTCAATCCAAGCAGAAGCATTTCTACTAATCTATCAATGGAGAGAATGAACCAATCAGCACCTGACAAGGAAGAAATAGGGCAATTTTGGGTGAAGTTATAAGAAATATAACAAAAATGAAGCTTGGTTAATTGAGGTGGATAAGAATAAAAAAGAAGATAAAATGAAAGAACTTGTTATAACAGCAGAAATGGAGGAGAAAAGGGCAAGGAAGATCAAGAATTGAGTTGAAGATGAATTTCATGGTTTTTGGTTGAAACATCTGACTAGTACACATGTACTTGTTGCCAAGCAGTTTAACAACATACTGCAGGGGAGTAATATGCAACAGTAGTTAATATTTGGCAAAACCTACCTGATAATGAAAGATTCAGCAAAAGAGGCAGCATCAGGCAACTACAGGCCAATTACCTAATAACCAACTACTGTCAAATTACTGACTGGTGTAGTAGCTGATGCAATCTAACAGCATCCAGTTGAAAACAAGCTCTTTCCATCTGAGCAGAAAAGAAATTGCTCAAACAGCAGAGGAACAAAAGATCAACTCCTAATTGACAAGATGATTCTGGAAGACTACAAGGGAAGAAATACCAATATGAATGTAGCATGGACTAATTACAAGAAGACATTCAACATCCTGCCACATGATTGGATAATCAATTGCTTAGAAATAACAAGAGTCAGTAGAAACATCAGAAGTTTTGTGCAAAGATCAATGGCACAATAGAAGACATGGTTGCTAAGCAATGATAATAGATTGACAGAAATTAACTTCAAGAGGGGAATCTTTCAAGGAGACTCACTTTCACCACTACTGTTTTTCATTGCACTGATTCCTCTGTCAACAATACTGAGAACTCGGGCCATGGCTATCAAACATCAAAATATCTGCCAGACTATCCCACCTCCTTTACATTGACGTAGCTGTATGAAAAAACATCTGAATCGCTGCTCAATACTGTCCATCCATATAGCTAAGATACTGCAATGGAACTTGGACTGGACAAATGTGCCATGCTTATTATCAAACGGGGAAAATAGTAAAAACGGAAGGAATCCCCATAGAAATAACATCAAGAATCTCGATGAAAATGATCACCTGGGCATCCTTCAAGTTAACCACACCAACCACAGTGAAGTCAAGGAAAAGGTTAGAATTGAATACTTCAAGACAGTGAAGTATCACTTCAAATAACAAGCCAACTAATGTACAGCACAGGTGCAATGCATTTAGGAGGAAATACCACACAGTGATGGTATTTCTCCTTCCAATCCAATAGAGGAAATATCAAGGCAATTAACACCTCGGCAATTCCAGTCATCTGATGCACATTTGGAATAGTGAACTGGATTCAAGCAGAACTAAAAACCCAGGGTAAGAAGACTAGAAAAATAATGACAATGAATCATGCCCTTCATCCTGAGAGCAATGTTGAAGACTCATTTACCAAGGAAAATGGGTGGGTATGGAGTGTTGCAAATACATCAGACAGTTGAATAAGTTTTTTAAAAAAGGCTTTGAAAGAATATCTGAAGGACAGTAAAGAAGATTGTCTGAAGATAGTATACCAGGAAGATCTACTGAGTACTGGGGGAGACCAAATTGGCCTGCAACAAAGATCAAATGAAGGACAGA
This sequence comes from Oxyrhabdium leporinum, assembly GCA_032468155.1. Taxonomy (NCBI): domain Eukaryota; kingdom Metazoa; phylum Chordata; class Lepidosauria; order Squamata; family Cyclocoridae; genus Oxyrhabdium; species Oxyrhabdium leporinum. Next base: position 9,039 of record JANHFL010009584.1, on the reverse strand, counting down.
AATGAGGCATGGGAAGACAAAGCAATACATGACCAATACATTAAAAAAAATAGCACGGAAAACTGATAATAATAATAGCTAAGGAAAGTTGAAGAAACAGACAGAAGGTCTAATTCCAGTTGCACAAGACCAAGGCCTAAGAACAAAAGCATACAAAGCCATAATTGAAAATATAGCAACAGATAAGTGCCATCTCTGCAAAGAAGCTGGTTGGCTGCTGTAAGAAAATTACACAGACTGACAACAACAGCACCAACTACAGCAGGACAAAGAAGCAAAAATCGTGCTCCTTTCGAAGATCTGCAAGAAATACCATTTGCTTATAAGCAAAAACTAGTGGGACCATAATATAGAAAAAATCATAGACTATAAAGAAACTAACGTGCTCTGGGACTTTAGAATTCAAACATACAGGCACCTGCTTCATAATATGCTAGACTTAACAACTGTCAATTACAAAGGCAAAAAAGTTTACATAGTGGGCATGGTAGTACCTGGAGATAATAGAAAGAATTGTGCAAGATAACAAAATAAAATAAAATAGAACAACTGTGGCAAAAGAAAGCAAAGATAGTACCAATAGTAGTAGATACCTTGAGTGCAGTCCCAAAACAAGTGCAGCACCAATTAGACACCATCAGCATAGACAAATTCACCATATTTTTTGCTCCATAAGATGCACTTTTTTCCCAAAAAAGTGGGTGGAAATGTCTGTGTGTCTTATGCAGTGAATATTACATCACAGACTGGGCCGCAGTGGCGGGGTCCTTTTACAGTGCCAAATCCCCTCTGGGGATTTACCATACCTGGGGGGAAGGTGTTGCTTTGACAGCAATGACAGGCAGCAGCGGTGAACAGTGGCAACGATCCCCTCTGCCTGAAACAGCTGATCGGTGGTATTCCGGGAGGCCCATCCAACCGCCGATCAGCTGCTCGGCCACGAAGGCTCCAGTGTTCCCCAGCAGAGGCATCAGACACGGAGGAGGCAGCAATTGCGGCATTTCCGGTCAGCTAGCCCACTGATCAGCGGGGCTACAGGAGGCTGGGATCCAGCCATTACTCAGCTGATTGGTGGTGGGAGCAACAGAGTGGAGCCCTGACGAGCCATGTGCTGAGGCTGCGTTAACATGCTGAAGCTGACCAGGCTGTTTGCTGTTAGGGTGGCAGAGGCAGATTTTTTTTTCCTGTTTTCCTCCTCTAAACCTAGGTGAAAAATACGGTAATTGCAAAAGATAGCTTTACTGGGAATAGCTTACATACTTTGGGATAACTCTAGCAGCATAACATCAATATCTGCTTATCCAAGGTTCTTGGAAGGGACTTGATAGGTGGATAAGAATGCCATGTCCAGTCTGAACATCTGACTGACTGTGTGACAAACAAGTTTTCAGCACAGCAGTACTAAAATGTTATTTACACACTATAGGAGCTGGCAGAAAATATACAGGTTTAAAAAGAGCTGACCAGAACTTCCAATTTTTATTTTACTTTACTACAACCAAGCAAAATCTGATTTCTATTACATAATAAACGAACAAAGGGAATAGAGAGGTAAACTCGAACGCATTCTTTGGTGCTGTTTGTTTGTTTGTTTGTTTGTTTGTGTTTGTTTGTTTATTTATTTATTTATTTATTTATTTATTTAATATTGCCGCCTATTTGCCCATGGCAACTCGAGGTGGCTTTCAGAATATAAAACCATAAAACAAAAACTAACAAAAAGAATCAAATAAATTAATAAAGTACAATATAACAAAATCACTCCCCAACTCCCACTCCCCACCCTGATGACAGCAGATCACATGTGCCATTTAATGGGCTCCCTCTCTGGGTTCCCCAGGCCCGCTTGCAGAACCAGATCTTCTGGGACTATTCATAATCTCTGCAGGAATGATGTTCCAAATGTACTGTCTTCTAGCTGAGTGAATGGTGTTTCTAGATCATTGCATTGGGTACTATTTTTCTTTTGTGTGAAGAAAGCAAAAGCAGCTTTCTTCAGCCTTCAATATATTTTGTCAGATTAGAATTCTACAATCTTCAAATTCATGCTATACTTTAAAAAGAGAACAGAAAATAATTTCTAGGAAGTTAAAACAATACATACTTAGTATAGGTATATATTTCCATTGATACTTACTCAGATGACAATTTGGAATACTAGGAAACCATTTCTTCCCACCAATATATTTAATCTTAGGTGATCCTGTCAATACATAGCCTGCATGGCATGCAATATCCACCTCATCTCCAGGCTTGTAGTATTTTTTCTTCCCAGGGGGCAGTCCCTGAAGACCACACGGAACATTCAATTTTTTTCAGGATCTGGTGAACAAG
>JANHFL010009583.1:3713-19177 GCA_032468155.1 Oxyrhabdium leporinum | reverse complement strand
CCCCAGCCCCCCTCCCCATACTTTCTAGTCTTGCCTTGAGAATCTCAAGTAAATATATTGCAATAGAACATACAGTCTTGGGATTAGATATCAAATAAATAGCTTTCATGTAATTTACTATAATCTTACTTCTATATTTACAACACTGAAAAAATGGAAACACTGCCTTACATGAAGCTTGACTTTGCTATGAGAGATTTATTTTAAAAAAATACCTAAACTCACTAATTGTACAAAGAAAAAAGTTGTATAAAATTTATTGATTAAAAAAAACATATAAAAAGGCAAGTGGCCATGCCAGATTAGATCATCTAGCCCGGCATTCAATTTTAACAAGGTTTGTAAAAGGTTAATTAGAAAGTATGAAAACAGCCCTTCTGAAATATTTGTTCTTAACACTTGGCATTCAAAGATATACTGAACCTAGCTATGTAGGGTAATGGTAATTGATATACACATTCTGCAGAAAAATAGTTTAATCCACAATTGAATTCATTTAAATTAGTGCCATCTTTTGGCAACTGTGTTCATAAATAAATCATTCTGTGATGTCATGATTTTATTGCCTTCTACAGCTTGGTACATGAGGGAAAAAAGTCTTGAACCTTAATTTTTGTCTATACTATCCAAGGTTCAACAGATATTGTATAGGAAGAGGACTGATCTGTAAACCTGCATATTATTTCTAGTTTCTACTAAAGAACAAATACGCAAATATAGTTTAAAGGCAGGTCACATTTTTCTTTTCATCTTTTTCTAGATGTTTTGCTGATCTGAAAGTTCTTGAAACCTTAAAAGCTTATACACTATTTTGTACACTCTAGATTGACCTAATGAACATCTTAATAGTAATTTAGTAATTAAATTTTCTTTTAACTGTCAATGTCCACTGATTTTATTATCTTCATAAAATGATCTTGTATGACCCACTAATTTATGTCTAATTACTGATAATCAAAAAATAATAGAGATAACCATCTTTTTGCATGGGTGTAGATTGTACCCTGCATTCTTGCCTAATCCAATATACACAGGAACACTTATATATTTTCTAGCAATAGAATATCCCTAGTATGATGGTGATACTTCACTGAGATACTCGTCTGAGATTTGAGTGATGCTGTCATGATTTCATTTTAATGTATGGAGGCCAAAGGGGCAAGGATGGAAAAAAATGGGCTTTAATCCTATCAGGACTGAGTGGCTATGAGTTTTGATCCTCTCTGATCCTGGATCAACAGATTTGCTATTATTAGTTCTAGAAAGAGTTACATCCCTCATTCAAAATCAGTGCATAATTTGGGGGCTTTTCCTGAATTTACAGTTCTTGCTTGAGAAGCACGTGCAGCTGGGGCCAAGAGAGCCTTTGCACAATTCCAGTTTTATTAATCAGAGGCCTGGTCAGAGTCTCTCATACCTTAGTTGTCTCTGGCCAGATTACTGCAGTGTATTCACTGCAGATGAATATATGCAATGTATTCCTTCATCCAGAAGCTGCACTGGATCAGAATGCAGTGTTGTAGATAGTTATAAATGTGGAAACTCTACTACTTTCAAGCTACCCTATCTCCTTTAGGCAGTTCAGGGTGCAATTCAGGGTGCTAATAATAACCTATAAAGTCCTACAGGGTACAGGTCCGGGTAGTTGCAGGAGCACCTAAGATTAGGTTCTGCCAATCCTGCATGTGTAACAAGATGGGCATGCACTAGGACCCTTCCTTGAAGCAATGTCATCTGATGGAAGCTAGGAGTGCCTTTTCTGTTGCAGTGCTTGCTCTTTGAACAACTCCTCCAGCCATCTGAAATTCAGCTGGCCCAACCTTGTCAATCTTCAGGAAGGTTTTAAAACATGTTTTCTTTGGGAGATGGCATGTGTGCTAATGGCTTAACTGCGTGCCATTAGTATATAATTTTTTTTTGCTTTGTTTTCTTAATGTTTTTGGTTTTAATTATAATTTTTTCCTTTGATTTTATTGAGGCGCACAGTTCACAGCATGACATGCATGCTAAGCAGCCATATACATGTTTTAAATGAATAATATGGGTGGCACAACAATCTATCAATTTGGAAGCATCCATAGTTATCCTTCATGGATTGTGATGTTTGTCTCAAGCATGGCTATTGCTACTGGACGTTCCCATTATGATTTTTTTTTCTTTCTAAAGGAAGCATTCTCATTGAACAATTGAAAATAGAACTTCTACACCTCTATTATTCTCAAAATGAATGGTATAGTTTCATACAGTTTTAAAAATATAATGCATCTATTTAGAAGTATATTATAATATTATAGTAATTTGGGTAGTATAAATGACAAACCTATAACCTCAACAGTATTTCTTTTTGCAATTTCAAAAACTACAGATTTGTACCTGTTCTGCCTTTGAACAATTTATTTTGATAATGTTGCCTTTCCAGTTGTGGATTTGCACCAGGACGTAACAATGCTTTTCCTGATCCTCGGTTACTTGTAACAGCCACTGGTTTTCCTGCAAATTACAATTAAAATGTAAGACAAATCACACTGTATCCATTTTTACAAAACTGAACATATTCAGTTTGTTTCTCTTTTATAGATCTCAATTATTCATTTTAGTATTATTTAAAAAATTTATATGGCTGTCAAACCTGTGAGTTTGCCAACAAAATACAAAAATTATTATAAAAACAGAAACAGAAACTGAAAAAATGTAATAGGATACAAGGTCCAGTTCACAAGTCCACAAAACACATATATCTACTAATTGTCTGTGCTTATTCCTTAGGGAAAAGTCAGATTTTCATAGTTTTCTAGAAAGCTGCAGGTTCACAATCTCTTGAGGAGGCTGTTCTATATGGCAGGGGTAGAAGTAGAGAAAACACATCTGCTGGGTCCTAAAGGTGACATTATTTCATAGAAGAGACTGGAACATACTCACCATGTCAAATCTGGTTAAATGGGTAGAAACTATTTGAAACGAAGTGGTTCCATAAGTAATCTATCCTCGCACCTGTATGGCTTTAAATGTGATAACTGAATTGCTACTGGAAGCTAGTGCTGCTTATGCAGTAAAGGTGTGGCATGGGTAAATCTAGGTGCTCTCAGTATTGTGTGTGCCACTGCACTCTGGACTAGTTAAAGGTTCCAAAAGCTTTTTAAGAACAGCTCTATGTACAGGATGTTGTTTAATCCAACCAGAAAATGGCTAAGGTGTGGTTGACAGTGATCAAAATCTCCTGATCCATCAGCAAGAATAACTGACTCACACAATGGATTTCTGCAAAGGTTGTCCAAGCCACAGCTGCCATTGCTCCTCAAGCAGTAATCATGAATCCAAAAACCTCAAACCACATACCAGCTCTGTTTTGGGGAATGCAAAGTCCATTTCAGATTGTAAGTGGAATGGTTCCAGAATCAGGGGCCCAAAAACTCACAGCAACTCAAGACTTGATGGGGTTGAATTGCAGCCTATTCATATATAGATTTGTCTCCAGCCACTAGTTCAAGGACTCAACAAAATCATTTGTACTTTCTGCAATAGGGATTTGTAACTGGGTTAGTTAAAGCCAGTTATTAAATAGGAGTGGGAAGAGCATCGAGTCCTGAATTACCCCATATAGCAAAAATCCATCTCTCTTTTGCTACTAAAACTACCTGGAATTGTTCCAGAAGGGCAAGAATAAACCACCTCCATCCTGAAACTTCAGAGGTCATCCACAAGCATGATTAATGCTGGTTTGGTACTATATATAACCTGGTCTAAAACCTAAATGGAAAATATCCAAATAATCTGCTTCTTCTAGGGTCTTTTAAAGTTCTGAGACATCTACTCAGGCTGGGGGTTGAATAGAACTTGTCCAGAACTGTTGGGTCAGACTTGAGGAGAGCATAGACTAGCACTTCTTTCAAAGCAGACTTTTCCCTCCTGAATTTACTACAGCTTGGATCCAACCACATACACTCCTGGGAGATGAAGACCAACCAGAATGGGCATGGATCTAAAGCAGGGGTGTCAAACTAGCAGCCTGTGGGCCAGATGTGTCACATGCAGGCCACACCCACCCCAGCTCTGTGAAGGGGAACATCATGTGACAGCAATGTGATGCCATGAGTTTGACACCCAAGAGCTAGATGGATGGACATTGGGAGGGCCAGGGGAAAAGGGAAAGTTTTCCTATTCTGTTTGTGCATGAAATTGTTAGAATTGGCTTTTCTACTTTTGTACCCATATGGAATTTTCAGTAAAGTTATACTCTTGGGAAAAAAGATGTCTCATGAGTTTTCTTTGCTGAGTTAGCCAGTGGGACAGTTGACATCATGGATGAAAATCCTAAAGTAACTGGTTGACAAACCATACTCAACACGTAGTCCTTAGTGGTATTACATCTATATGGAGGAAAGCAAGACCTCGGATACCACAAGGTTCCATTTTAGGCCTAATACTCTTCAATATCTTCATAGTTGACTTAGATGAGGGAATAGAAGTGGAACTCATCAAATTTGCAGATGACACTAAGCTGGCAGGAACAGCCAATACCCCAGAAGACAAGGATCCAAAAAGATCTTGACAGACTTGAACAATGATCTCTACCCAACAAGATGAAATTTAAAGTGAGAAAAGCAAGATTTTACACCTAGGCAGGAAAAACCAAAGGTACAAGTACAGATTAGGAAAAACCTGGCTCAAAAACAGTAACTGGGAGAAGGACCTTGGGAGTCCTTAGTGGATGATCACGTAAACATGAACTAGTAGTTTGCGGCAGCAGCCAAAAAAGTTAACACAATCCTTGGTTGTATAAACATAGGCATAGAATCAAAATCACATGAGTATTAGTACCATTTTATAAATCCTTAGTAAGATCACACAAAGAATACTGCATCCAGTTTGGATCACCACATTACAAAAAATGTTGAGATTTTGGAAAAAGTGCAAAGAGCAACTAAGATGATTAAAGGCCTGGAGACTAAAACATATGAAGAACGGTTGCAGGAATTGGGTATGGCTAGCTTAGAGAAAAGGACTAGGGATGACATGATAGCAGTATTTCAGTATTTGAGGGGCCGCCACAAAGAAGAGGGGGGTCAACTTATTTTCCAAAGCACCAGAAGGCAAGAGAAGAAAGAATGGAGAGAAGCAACCTGGAATTAAGGAGAAACTTTGTAACAGTGAGAACAATTAACCAGTGGAACAGCTTGCCTTCAGAAGTTGTAGGTGCTTCATCACTGGAGGTTTTAAAGAAAAGACTACATAGCCAACTGTCTGAAATGGTGAAGGGTCTCCTGCTTGAGCAGGGGGTTGGACTAGAAAACCTCCAAGGTCCCTGCCAGCTCTATTCTGATTATTATTAAATATCTATGTAACAATAGACTTTGAACATTCTTTTTTTAAATGAACATCTATTTAAATGAATATTTTAATGAATAAGCATTTTTTTAAAAAAATAAACATTTGATTTAGATATTAATACGAACCTTTTAGGTCTGGTCTATCTCGAATACCAACTGATACAAAGAAGCAGTCCATATCCACATGCATTATGCAACACTGATGTTTGGCTGAATTCAAAAAGGATGTACTATCTAAAGAAAAAGAAAACAGACAATTTAATTCTGTCTAAACAACTATCCATTGTTTCTAATAAAGTTGAAAATTTAACCTTAAAATTTAGCTCTTGATTCATTACTTTTTAATAAAATATAAAAGAAACATCAAATTGTAGAAAATTTTAAAATTGCTCTAACATCTGCCACCTTATCTTCAGATACCATTTTATGCTATACATACCAGTTCTGAAATATTTATATTCTGACCAAAACAACCATACCAGGAGAAATATAGCTAACCAATATCAACTATTTCACTGAAAAACAAATATGTGACTTTTTAAATATAATTTTGAAATATTTTTACCTAAGTCAGCTTTATTTATTGTAGATTGTCCTGCTTTCATTTTTTTCAACTTTTCCCTTCCTGGGAAGCTAGCATTATTTTGTTTCTGTAGTGTGTTGATAAATTCTGTAAATTCACATTTCCAGGTAGATATATGATGCAATCTTGAATGAGAGTAAAAATTTGAAATGAAATTGCCATTCAAAGGCTTGGACAAAGGTGAATAATCTTCCTTACTAGGAGCAGGTACTGAAGTAGTGCTTTTTGTGCTTGAAGGCCCCTGAACATTATAGTGATGAGCACCATTTATTTTAATATTACTGTGCAAAGATGAAAAAGATGAATTACTCATAGTCCTGTGCACATTTCTTAAAAGTTCAGTATTTTTGTTGCTTTGTTGCAAATGTTGCGTAGAGCAGTCTCTAAAATCAGTGCTTTCTTTCAATTCTTCATGCACAGGAGACAGTCTGCTTATAACACCTTTGTCAAAGTGTAGCAAACCATCCTGCATTTTTAAGGCACTGTTGGAACTATGACTATGTCCATTAAAAATGGAAAAGTTGTCTTTCTGATGTATTCCATTCTGTTTGCTTCTGGAAAGAGCTTGCTCCAACTCCAAGAATCTTGTAGTTTCAGCTTCTTTCTTTGATTTACTCACTCCATTTGTTTTCATTTCATTCTCTCCTTCATGCTTCTTTACAAGACTATTTCTAAAATCAAGAAAATGGACAAAACAAATACATAAGATAAAGGTTAAATGATTTCCTCTTTTCATTGTGATATTATATGAAGACTAATAACTGAACTAGGACTTGTGTAATATTTTCTACACTTAAGATGCATTTTCTAAATATTTTAATTTTGTTATACATTTGTCAAGCTTTCAATATATGTAATTATAGTGTACACATTTTCTTTCATCACCTAATCATGAATGAAATATTACATAAATGTTAGCAGCACTGACATTAAAAATCTTACAAGTCTATATTTTATGATTCTAAGAATTCATACTGACATTCAAACTCGCCTGAATACCTAGTTACTTAATACATTCAGATCTAAGTGTACCCATTCTATTGCTAAATAGGACATTTGACAGATACTGTTCTATTCCCTCAACTGTTATATGCTACAGATTAAAGAAAGAAAGCCCAAGATTTAATTATTTGATGTATACTCTAAACTGTAATGTAAAATTAGAGATCTTTCCCAGTATTCTGGCATAAGTAAAGGAAATATAAGGAAAAGCATTCAACAAAGGATGGACTCAACTGAACATGGGTGAGAGCTGCTATTAAGGTCTACACTGTGGCAGTAAGGGTAGCAAAGCAACAATACTTCTCCATTCTTATTGGATTTGCAGATTGCTTCCCCACAGCTCTGTTTCAGATATGGATCCTCGTAAGGGATTAACTCTAATCTTTTGCTGGTTATGTGGAGGAATTTGCAAATTTGCGACTAAAGTTGATTAAATTCACTCCCAGTTGGACTCTGACCTTCACAGGTCTAGAAGAGATGTTTGGGAAATAGTCTTACTCAGTTATCTGGCAATGGTTTGAATCTATTGGACCTGAAGAAGTGGACAGATCCTTAGGATTGTGAACTCAGCCACCTTTAATTCCATGCACTGCCTGGCCCATGAAACAGCCTGGGGGTTGTCATGTGAGTGGGTTTTGGCAGGGATGAATTCTTCTTGGGGTAGGGGATTGTTCCTTTATATCTTAAAGAAATTCCAAATTATATATCCCCTTGGTCAATTAAGTGATGCTTTGGAGGCTGTGAAGGTCTGAGCAATGAGCAGGTGGCAGTCATAGCTAGGAGAGCTTTTGATAGCTCCATTAGGCTTGTTCCATGACTGGCAGACCCTGTTTAGTTACTCATGCCCTAATCACCTCCAGATTGGACTAGTGAAATGTGGGCTACATGAGGCTGTCCTTGAGGAGTATCCAGAAACTTCAAGTGGTATAGAATGCAGCAGCATGAGCAATTATGTTGTTCCTAGAACCGTCAGTTCTTCTTCTGCTCTGCAAGCTGCATTGATTGCCAATTTGTTTTCAGGTCCAGTTGAAGGTACTGGTTTTAACCTTTAATCCTTTCATGGCATAGGACTGGGTTATCTGAGGGATTGCCTCTCCCCGATTATTTCATCTTGTCCTATTAGATCTGGCAGAGAAGACATGCTGTGGGTACCATCAGCTAGAGCTACATAGAGCATGTGTGTGCCGGGAAGCTGAGCTTCTGATTTCTGGCACACATGCATGCACCGGAAACCAAAAGCTCAGCTTCCCAGCATGCACATTTACGCTGGGGAGCTGCTCTTCGGGTTTCCGGCGCTCCCCCATGTGCGCTTGGTGCCAAAAAGGTTTGCCAACACTGATCTAGGCAATCCTTTGGGTTTAAGGACTCCTATTACTATTGGTACAACCATTGATTTCTTCCTCCACAATTGCTCAACTTCAATTTTGGAGCATGGATAATGACTGAACATCTCTCAAGTGGTTTGTAGAAATCAAGGTTTGAAGTAAAAAGCTAACGGTAAAGGTTTCTCCTGTCCAGCCAGAAATGAAGACACTAGGGGGCAGTGCTCATCTCCGTTTGTTAGCTGAGAGAGCCAGTGTTGTCTGAAGATGTTTCTGTGGTCATGTGGCCAGCATGTCTATACACTATACACCAAGGTGCATGGAACATGCAAGAGTACTGCAACAAATCTATACTAGTGCAAAGAACCCACTTTATATATGTAATATGATTAGGTTTTAATATTACGTTGTTATGTATTCTTACTTACCTAAAAAAAAACTTTAATATGACTGCATTTGAAAGAAGCTTAATTTAGAAAACAAAAAAAGTATTTTTTTTGTCTTATTTATTAGATTGGTAGCTGGCTTTTTGATCAGAGATGAAAGCAGCATATATAGCACTCCTTCCATTTTTTTCCCACCAGAAGAACCCTGGGATATGAGTTGGGCTGAAAAAGAATGACTCTCTTACAGCCTACCGTGAACTTTCACAGCAGAGGGTAAACTTGAATCTAGGTCTGTCTCCTGCAGGAACACTTGAACTATTACAACTGCACTGGGTTTCAGACTTAATTCCATTGTATCAAACTATAATGTGAGGTGCACTTTGAGATCTTCAAATAATTGAATATACAGTATCAACATAAACTCATCAACATTTCTCAGTCTTAAACTTAATTTCAATTACTAAATCAAAATAATTACTTACACCCTGTTGAGTCCCACAGAGATATTGCTAGGACCTGGAATTGAATCTTCAGGCTTGCATACAGTATTAAACCAGAGGCCTTTCTGAATACTTGTCTGTTTTGTGTAAAGCTGATAAGGAATATATGAAAGGAGTCGTCCAGCCTTTATGCTGTAACAGAATGTCAGAATTTTAATTGCTCAAAAACTTCGAAAAAATAGTCTTTATATACAATGGAATATGTCCTTGTTCTGAAAGCCTTATTGACAGATGTGCATATGTAAAGGATATATATTATAATCTAAATTCAATTGTTCTTATTTTCAAGAACATAGACAGATTTTAAATGACTTTAAGTGGCATTACATTTTCTAATTACTCACATTATTTCTTTCATACACTTCAGAAATACCCAAGATTTAAGCACACTTCATCTGAATAGGAAGCATTCTCTTATACATTTTATTGAAACAGCTTTTGAAAATGTATCAAAATTGTTTCACCTGTGTGATTAAGCTGTTGAGAAACAAAAACTTACATTTCTCTGGGTGCACACTGGAGATGCTAATTTAGCAATTTGTTTGAACTTATATGAGTTGAAAGAAAAAAAGAGGCACCAACATAACTAAAAAATCTTCAAGGAAACTATACGAGTCAAATTGTTTCTGAATAAAAAGATGTTTAAATTTCAAAGAGGCAAGTAACCAGATTTAAGATTTCTGGCATTTAATTCCTTATGTGATGATAGCCAGATGAGGTCAGAAGCGATAAGAGAACTGCTTACTTCTTCTGTTGTGTTCCTATCCCTTAGTCTTATGGTCTACCACAGGTTGAAGAGTGAGTGAAAGTGGAAACAGAGGTGCTCTACCAGACTTTCTCTCCAACTGATGAAGTCACTGAGTCTCTTCTAACCAAGTATCTAAAAAGGTTTCAATTTATTTTTAAATAAGGGAAATAATAACACATGAGGTTTTTCTACATTGGCCTGTTACGATTTTTCAATTTATTTATTTTTTATGACTTGTTTGCAAGATCAACATGAAAATTATATAGAAAAGTAATATATTTCTTCTAATTGTATTTACTGTAATTATTTTAAATGTTTTATTTATGTCGTTAATGTTTAGTGAATTAAGTACAAATTATTACACAATTTGTATTTACAATCCCAGAATATTCCAAAGTGTTACACTGTGATAAAAGCTGCAAACATTCCGTTATACAGAAAAAGAGGATAAACAGGTTGATCTGGGAAAATGAACTGGAATATTATTACAGTTACCCATAATTCCTTTTGATGTACTTTTCATTTAACTTGCATTTACACTAACAAGAAATTTGGCAAAGATTCAAAAGTCAATCCATTTACAATTAGGAAAACTATAGTAGGATCACATCACCCAATTAAAAAAAAAGAACTCGTTAGTGTTTGTGATTAGCTTTCTATGGGAATAGTGCAATCTTATCTGCTACATCGGGGATAGTCACAAGTGCAGATTATTTTTTCAATAAGTACAGTAGAATTCAAATTACTGCAGCAGAATTGCTTACTTTTAATAACTACAAAGTAATCTAATAAGGTTTAATGCATATGAGTTAAAGCAAAAATAAGGAAATTATTTTTATGTTTCAATACAATATGAATATTATGTAATGCTTTCTATTTAATTGTCTCTACTTTTAATGTTTTGAAATTTCCACTGGATCTGATCAGTGCTATCATAGACCCACTAATATTATCACTAATGAGAATAAGATCATTCAGTGATAAAAACGGAAAACATTTAATATAATTTTTTAAAATGAGATCAGTTTTTCAGAATGTCTGTGGTATTTTTAAATGAAATTATGGAACTTATATTCGGAATATTCAAATAGGATTATCAATCTGCTCACAATTCTCTAATATTTACCTATCTATTATCCAATCTGGTCGAACTACTTTTTCTCCCTTCAGTTCCTTTATTTTGGCATTTGGAAGATTTGTGGCAATAATGTGCGTTGTTTTGGATCTAGAATAGTATACATGATATTGTCCTCCATGCAACATCATTAACCGCCTCAATTCATCAGCAGAAGGATCTGTAATAAAAATACAAGATGCATAAAAGTATTTTTTTAAATCATAAACTAAAAAACTTAGCATTATCCTTTGGAATTAAGAGCAGTTATTCATCTAACAAAATAGTAAGGATAAAGTAGAACACATACAGTAGAGCATATACTGTCGTTTATTGATAAATATGTCAAAATATCCAGAGTTATAGATTTCACAATTCTACCTCCCTCAGTAAAATACCAATTTTGAAAAGATGCCACAAGTTTTTCATTAGGTTGTTTTTAATATTTGTTTTAATATGTCTTCTTCATTCCCTACAATAAAATAAGTAACTAAAATGCTATAATCTGGAGGATTCCTGTTCAGAATTCCAATACTGGTAGAGTTGCTAAACCTTTGTCCAGGATACTGTATTTTCTTCTGTGTTCCTTGCAATTTTTTACTTGAAATTCAGACAACAATGCTGACTCCTTTCTTTCATTCATTGCTTCAGTAACATTCAGAGTAGCCATGCTCTGAAATACTGTTAGAAATATTTGCTATTAGCACATACAATGAAGATGTAAAAGAGAATGCTGTATTGTGTAGCAATATACAGTATTCCATTTTTTCTTTTTTATAACATGACAGCTTGAAAGACATTTCTATCCTCTCACAAAGCATTTTTGTTTTTGAAAACTTAACTAAAATATTTTTTCTGGGAGTCCCAAAGTGCTGTAGCAACAATAAATTATTACATTGGGGTTACATTTTAGTCTACTTTTTCAAAGTATCTCTTTGGCCATTTCACAAGTGCAGTGATAGTGTCCATTCAACTATCAAGACTACAATACACAAACAGCAAAAGAAGTATTTTTAAGTAGATACCCATCAGTCCTGCTCTTCATTTCATAATTCAGGTTAAAAGCAAAAAAGGAAATATGAATCTGCAGTTTGTATTTTGGAATTATAAACAGAGGTTTTTTTGAAAAACTAAGTTAAACTGATCTATATCAAAATGAAATAAGAGTACAGTAAACACTGCTTTCTGGAGCATTTCATTCAGGGAATTTAGGCAAGCAAAAACTGGCTCACTAATTCTTTCAGCAAACAAGGTTATAGAAGTTTGTGGTTAGGAACAGAATAAAATTACAGCTTTGCCCTTTACCCACATATTAGTATCTTTATTAATTTTTCTTATCCCTAACTATATTGCTAGAGGACATTTTGAACAGTTTATAAAAATAAAAGCATCACCTGTAAAGCCATTGACAAAGATGGCAACTCCACTGAAAATGCTGGATGAATTTTCATCTTTGTGATGTTGCAGAGCTGCCTCTGAATGAAACTGATTCTCCAATTTCTGGACTTTGGCAGACATATATCCTCCCTTGAATGGAAATAATATGGATCTTTAGAGGTTTATTATCAACTTGATCGATTCTACAATTATATGAAAAACAGTTTAATAAGCTGTGAAATAGTCATCATGATAATTCATAACTTTAGAAAACATACAGTACTAACAAAATATGCTAAAATCAGACAGATCACATTATGACTGTTGAGTAATGAGAAATCCCAGCCTCTGACATATATACATAGTATCAATTTCATTTTTCCGTTTGGGAAATGTTGCATGTTTAATCTTTATATGTACTGTACATTTTATAAATCTCATGTATTGTACATTTTATAAATCTCATGTATCATCCTTAAGTTACTTCTGAATATCAGAAAAATGATTTTCAGTCTATCTGAAGTTTAAAGTATGACTTTACCATTATTTCTTTGGCATGGCTATGGTGTATATATTTTGTTAATAAAATAATTACATTAAAGTAGTACAAAATATCTAATTATCCCTCAAAATATGTTTATTTAGTTAGTTAAAAGCTTCACTGCATGAGCTTACCCATGTCCCCCAGCCATCTCTGTCACTGGCTCGTTTTCTCCATCCACCTTGCTTCATAGTGAACCTTCTATTTTTGGAGGGGAAAAAAGGTATTTATTTTTGGCATTGCTACTGTAACACTTGATATTACACAGCCAGAAATAATTCATAGAAAATAAATTACAATTAACTATTTCAGAAGTCTTTGAATACAGTGCTGTGTTAGCCTCAGATTTTCTTCTATACTCTGGAGATTAATAAAGAGACACAGTATTGTATTTATTTTCAAGACTGGCAAAAAAAAAAGCCTGAGGCTTATTGCTTTTGACTAAGGAAAACATAAGATTCACCTTAACAAATATAAGGTCAGACCTTTATTTCAGAATATATTATTGATTATATTCTCAGAATGACTTAGAGAAATCCAATCACACAATCATATGTATAATATTTACCAGGAAGCTTAACTACACTGTTTCACTTGTGATTGCTGATAGAACACTCTGAAGACACAAACAAGGCAAAATTCATTATAAATTTAAGCCCATGACTTTCAATACAAAGTTGGAAAATTGATCAATTATTATTGTCTCTGGGGGAATTGAAGAAGAAAATAATTATACCAGTCCTGCCAGAACTTGCCTGTTTTTAATCCCTTATG
This sequence comes from Oxyrhabdium leporinum, assembly GCA_032468155.1. Lineage (NCBI taxonomy): Eukaryota > Metazoa > Chordata > Lepidosauria > Squamata > Cyclocoridae > Oxyrhabdium > Oxyrhabdium leporinum. Next base: position 5,503 of record JANHFL010009583.1, on the reverse strand, counting down.
AAGTCGTACCATACAGGTAGCATAAACATAAATTAAGAACATGGAAGAATTTCCCTCTCATTACTCTCATGTTGCTATCCTGAACCCCCCATTAGCACAGGGGGGTCTGCATTCTCTGAAACATTTGCTAACATAACTCTCTTTTTAACTTTGATCTATGATTGGCTTCCCATATAAACATCAATAATGTTTACCAAAATACAGACAACATTTACTGCAATAGATAGACTTTCTAACCTAAATAACTGTCCCAATACATTATGCTATTGATTGCTGACAAGTACTGGAAGAGATACATAATTGCATCCATCTGAAACTAAGTTCCCTTTCATTCTCACTGATGCTTCTGAACTTTTTTCTTGGGAAAGAGGGGAGGGGCGAGTCAGGTCAGGCAACAATTGGACAGGATAATTTCTAGTTTTGTCTTCAATTGGCTGGAAGTTCAGAGCAGTAAGTTTCAGACAGCACTATCTATACAAATCTTTGTTGCCCAAAAAACTGTTCTCAAATTATCCTATTCTTTGTTCCTTAAATCAAATCAAATTTATTTTATTAAAATTAAAATTAAAAATTAAATTCATTAAATATTTGTTTTTTAAAATTTCCCATGTATTCTTTTATTAATTTGCTTACGCTCAATCACAATGAACCATTAGCACAGGGGTCTGCATTCTCTGAAACATTTGCTAACATAACTCTAACTCTTTTTAATTATGCATTAGATCTATGCACATCCTTCAAAAGGGGTACTTCAGAATGTGGAAGAGTGCATATGAAGTGCCAATTTCTAAATACTTAAAGCAGTTTTGCCTTTTTCCAGGCTCTGCGTAAATATGTATGTGGAAGCAGCCAAGAGCAGCTTCTGGAGTACTATATAAACCTGTGAAATGATGCAGCTGCTTTAATCATTATAAAACTTTCCCATGCATTCTAACAGATTTCTTACAAAGGCTTTGCATAGTCCTACTGCATACTTTGCAAAACACTCTGAAAGTAAATATACATTTTAAGGATACAAAGTCTTATATTATAAGTAAATTAGCAATTATAAGCAAAACCCTCTAACAACATTTAATTTTAAAGAACCTGCCTATATCCAGTTTGGTCCAGTGATTTAGGCACCAGACTACAAACCAGGAGCCTGTGAGTTCTAGTCCCACTTTAGGCATGAAAGCTGTCTGACTGACTATGGGCCAGTCATCCTCTCTCAGCCTAGCCCACCTCACAGGTTTGTTGTTGTGGGGAAAAAAGGAGGAAATATTAGGTATGATTGTCTGGAATTATTTATAAAAATAAATATACTTTGATGAATGTTAACATTCTGTTTTCTCATTCCATAGTTTGAAATTACGAGAAATGTTTTCTCATTTAAAGTAATTAGCAAAAATTATGAAATTGCTAACTTCACAAAGTCTATTATGTCAAAACTTTAAAACATTACTTAAAATGTTTCTATGTAGTTTTATTTCACCAAATTCTAAACAAAATATTGTTTCATTAAATATCTATTTTACATCTCCTTGAAGGATCTTGGCATTGTTTATATGTTGTACATCATTTCATGTTTACAACATTGGAAGATAAATCAACGGATAGTTCACATTGACACAATGAATTTCGTATGTGAATAAAGAATGCTAACCCAATAAAACTTTAAACTCTCTGGTCTGTTATTTAGACTGGAATTTTCCTCACAAATAGTGGAAGAATTCAGGCCGCCACGCAGTTGTGAACAGCCCCGATAGAAAGAGATGAAGGAACACGGTGTGAAAGAACTGGGTAAGAAGATT
>JANHFL010009578.1:28075-40257 GCA_032468155.1 Oxyrhabdium leporinum | reverse complement strand
GAGAGAGAGAGAGAGAGAGAGAGAGCGAGAGAGAGAGAGACTGAAGCATTATAGTGAGAATGAATTTCATCTGACTTCAAATGTTGTATTACACACTGCAAGAAAACTTTAGTTCACAAGCTACATATGCTTATGTTCAAAATGAATTATGTTAGGGAATTTTTCCTTTAGCACAGCGGTGTCAAACATGGACCGGATCTGGACCATGGAGTGCTTAGATCTGGCCCACGGGGCCACCCTGGAAATAGCAAAGGACCGCCCCATGGTACCTCTGCCAGCGAAAACGGAGCTCGGGAGGGCCGCCCTCTCGAGCTCTGTTTTCACTGGCACAGGTTTGCAGGAGGCCATTACAGCTGGAAATGGAGCTCAGGATCCTGTTTTCACTGGCATAGCGCTTGGGCCACCACAGGCACCCCTGGCATGAGTGACGTTGAGCTGACCACACCCTCCCTGGCCACACCCACCCCGGTCCCCCAAAATCAAATACAACCCTGATGTGGCCCTCAATGAAATTGAGTTTGACATCCCTGCTTTAGCACATACAATTGCATATGCATATTAGATATGAACGCAAATATATATATTTATTTTTTATTTATTTCTGACATTTCTGTGTTACTTTATTAATAGTGGCTCATATGAACGTCTATCCATATTTTGGGGTGGGGGGAACCACTCTATTATGGAAATGCAGAAAAGCAGAAGAATGGAAAAATACAAACAGAATTTGTCATCTTCCCCCATGTTTATATCTATCTTCACTGTTATTCTATTAGTGGCAGACAGGAAAGCTGTTTGCAAAACCCATGCATATTGTGAATATAGAACTAACCATTATTTGAGGAATGGTTTATGTAACATAAGATAATGTGATGCATTACACTGACTTTACTTCTTTTAAGACACCACTTTTCCCTGTGAATCCTTCCCAAGTGACCAACAAAATTATTCACCATGCAATATGATCACATTATATATCTGTATAAAAAGATGCCATATGTTACTTTTCAGTCCTTAAAAATAGCCCCCCAAGGTCTTTAAAATATCTTGATTGAAATGGAGCCGGCATAAGACATAAAATATATCATGTTAAAACAAATACAGTAAAAGAGAAAAAAATCATAATGCATTATCCACATGTAGTTTAAAACACAGATTATGATTTTAGATTAAAAATCGCTGAAATAAAAATGGACTGGCTCTCTTCTGTTGCAGAAGCTAGATCAGAGGGATAACAAACAGCAACCCAAAAGGCTATGTGCCATCACTGCAATCTATCAGGCCTAAAACCAAGAATGATATGTGGTGATACTTTCAAACTGAGTTCTTTATTGTTTCACACCTACAGAAAATAAATCTTGCCAGACTCTGATATCTGCAACTACAATACACTCTATGAACTGTTATGGAGAGGTTGTCTTCATCCTCTTTCTCTCACATATAGCATCTAATCTGAGTAGCCTCTTACCCCCCAGGAATGCAGCCCCTTCTCCTGGGAATCCACCACCTTATTATATCCCATTGCAAATCAATTGTGTGTGATTGATTGACTATGATTATTATGGAGATAGCTACAGTCCTTGGCTTCCATGGGAAGCACTGCTGCTGTTGTAAAGTATCTCAGAAGCATTGCTGGGGACTCTCTAAAACCAAGTAGCCACTACTCAGAAAAGGTCCTTCAGGATTAGTCTATGGATATCCTCAATAATCCAGGTCATGATTGTCCCAAGGAGAAAAAAAGGGTGTTGACTTCCAACACAGTAAAATACTAATACATTAACAGGCTCAACTTTTTATGTTAGATATATCCTATTATAGTTTATATTACACATGCATTACAGTTCTTTAAAATCAATTCTATAACTACACAACTATTCAATCTTCAAACTAAAGTCTAAGTTTCTTTTTTTTTCTATTTCAAACATAAAAACCAATGAATGAATACAAAAATGGGAATTCGAGTCTTCTCTTTAAGGTTAAAGAATCTGAAAGAATTCAATGATTTTTGTTAATACAGATAATGATAGGCTGGAAAAACCAAACAAGTATAAGTAGAAATTTATAATATTTCCCATGGCAGGGGGAAAAGGGATTTGGTTAATAAGATGGCAACATAAACTGTTTTATTTGGTGCTGTTTCTATTGAGAAATAGCTTCTGATTTTCTTTTGTCCCAAAAAAATATGTAGAAACAGGAAAGGACAATTTGATAAAGTTCCCAAGATAAGTCTTTCTAGAATTTCAATGTTGTCATCAAAGAGAAATCATTTCTAGAGAGCAAAGCCTCAAAAATGAATATGAGTTCAGGCAGGTTCAGAAAGTAGTTTTGAATCTTAAGATCAATATCTCAAATGTAACCTGGTCTTGGAAATATGTTAACAATGGAATTGTTTTATCAGATGGGTGCTTAGATCACTAAGCACCAGCAAATATTCTAGCAGACATTAATTGTACTTTATCATAAAGACACAATAGTATATAAGGGTCCTGGAATTGTTAAGGCTGAATAAAAGAATATAAATATCTGGTGGGTTTCTCTAAAAAGTGTAGCAGCTGGTTAAAGCTAGGGCCCTGGTACCACAGGGTCATCCAACACAGTCTAGGAGCACTTTCAGGTGACTACTTGATTCTCCAAAGGGAAGGGATAACTTCATCCGCAGGAGGTTGTTTCAAAGTTTCCATATTAGATATTAGCTGGTAGATGTAATGAGGAGAGGAGATAACCTTGAGGATCATGAGGAAGAGCCACAACAAAGACAATGGTTACAAAATTTTTTGCAGGGTTACCAAATAAAAGTAAAGTTACTAAAGCCTTATAATAAAAAGTAGTATTCTCTTCCATGTCTTTGATTTCCAAATCTGGCCTACCTTGAAAGGCTTGCAGTTGGTGATTGGTTGATTGGTTGACTTCTGCAGGCTTTTGTGAATAAGAAAATCGAACAGCAATTTGGAGAACAGCATGTTGATGATAATTTTATCTAAATCTCTCTATGACATTATGCATAGATGTTAAAGTTGAAGCACAAGGCAAATCACCATGCGTCCTTTGGACAGGATTGTATATTGAAATGAAAGATCTTGAAGCTATACAATCAGATATGAGGAAAGGCACTATGGCATGAAAAATGTCTTATAGTTAACTCTCAAACAGAGGATTTCATTCTCATTTTCAGCTATTTATTTTTGTCACAAATGTTTAACTGCTTAAATTTTATTCCATGTTATCATTTCTGTTGCATACATTGCCAATAAAATAAATAACATATATTTTCCCTGTCCTGTTACTTTGAATAATTCTTTCTGCCATGTTGATCAACCAGATATGCTGCAGTTCTCTTGGGTATCTTGGATTTTTCCTGATCAATCTCTTTTCAACATTACTTGCCCTACTCTTTTGTATTTTGCTCTCCTGTCAAAATTCCTCACCATGTTCTTCAGTTCAGATCCAACACCAAATGATACCATGATCTATATTTTATCCTATGCCTTGGCATCAGAACATTTTGGTTGGAGGTTTTCTATATACATCGCTACATCACATTTGACTTTTCCAAGAAAGAAGCATCTGGTTCCTATCACCTGTGGAGTCCTAACATGGTAAATGTTTGTGTTTAAAAAAGAGGAAACACATTTCCTCAAAAGAAGCTCTTTTGCAGGATTTTAAATACTGTACTTTGCTAAGATTAATTATTTTATCAGCCATCCAAATATTTTGATAATATATCTGCATAAGAGAAAGAGTATCAAAGACAAGGGAAATGCTAATCTAAATTAATCTAAACCAAATTCATATTCCCCAATTGCATAAAATATATTAAGCAAGTACTAATTATAAATCGAAAGAACAATTTTGTGAGTAGAATGCAAGCTTAATGACTGAGAACTTTGGGAATTTTAGTCCAATATCTTCAGAAGATACGAAGTTGCGAGAAATTAATTGTCAATGGTTCTTGAAAGTTTCAACCAGGAGATTTTCATAGCTTTAAGTTAAGACTCCATGATTTTTATTCTGTTCATGTTTTGTTGTTACATAATATTTTTTTTTCCATTAAAAAACTCCAGGCACACACACTCCAGGTCCCTTCCTTTAAATATTGCCATGTTGAGGTCCTTGGAGGCATGTTTTCTCCACCACAATCTGTGTCCTATGGAATTCCGTCACTCTGAGATCCAACAGGCAGCCACCTTTTAATCTCTAGGAGAGTGCTTAAGACCTGGTTCTTCCCCAAAGCACTGGAAAAGTGTGAGATTAAAGTGAGATTAGAATGTGACTTATATCAGAGAAGTATAGTTTCTGTGTTTCTATTTTTTAAGTTATATTATTGTTTTATGTTTGTAGTTATTATTTCATTATTTATAAGCCAACCAGTAACTTTCTTGCTATAAAATATTTTAAATGAAATCTCACTATCTTCCTCTTGGAAATTTATATGGACACTTAAATATAATCATACCTTGGCTACAGTAGTTTGAGAAGGCTGAAGATATTACACTTGGTCTTATGCTATGAGAAGAAGTATAAGTCCTCCACAACCCTTCATTCAGCTAAACTTTCAGCAAGTCATTCCATCATCAAATAAGTTCATCCTTCTTCAAACAAATTTGCCTTCCTCCTTTCCCATCCATTTTTCTTGATCTATCAGGACTTTAGACTATAAGTCTGATAATTTTTTATCACAGAATTTGTAAGCAAGCAATAAAGTTTCATTTAAGGAAAGGCTAAACACTGGAGCTAAAAATGGTAAAAAAAAAAACACCCCAAAACTCTCACTTTGAAAAGCTATTAGAAGCATTTGAAGTTTGGAAATTTGGTAGGATAAAAAAGAAAACAACTAGCAAAACAGGCTTCATCTATGGCAACTGAACATTTCAGAAAAAAAGTATGCAGTCAGTGATCGATGTATTAAAAATCATTCCTCTGGTTCAATTTTTGTTAGTTCAATGGTAAAGTAACACAAACCCATTGCACCAAAATGAAAACTGAAGAAAACATCTGCAAGGTCTGGATTTGCACAGGATGATTCATGCAGTTTAAAAAATCCTTTTGAACAATAAACAGCATGAAGTTCATTGTATAGAAAAATAAATTGATGCAAGAAAATTTACAATCTTGAAGCAAAGCAGACTGGATGACTATGATCAATGCAAATAACATTAAGATGTTAAGTGCAACAGGAATTTTATTATAGAGTGAGTGGAAGTTGTTCTAATAGCCAATAATATAAAAGTCCCAATAAGTGGTAGCTGCAATGTATTAGATTGTATGGATTTGAAAAGGCTAGCCTGAGACTCCTGTACTAAACTGTAGAGGCAGAGATGCAGAATATTTGGTAATTTCAATGCAGTAAAAGAAACGTGAGTGAAGGGCTTTAGAGTTACAGGCTTAATCTTAATGTGAATTATTTGATAATATTAGTCCAAAACAATCCAAAATCTAGAACTATGTAAATTGACAATTGTACTATGTGTTTGTAAGAATACATTGTACATTGGTGATGCCTTTGAAAACTTGGCACTTATTGGCAGAAAAGTGAACAGACAAGAAAGAGTAAAACTTTCAAAGGGGCTGGGTACAAATTTAGAGAAATTGTATTTTCTTGTATCCTTGTATTGTATTCTTGTATCTTCTTTATTTCTTAGAACTAATCAAGATCATTAAGTTAGTAAAGTTTGGATCATGGAGATGTAAGGAGGAGAATTTATTGGAAATTGGAAGCTATTTATGATTGAAAAATAGAAAGGATAATTCTCCTGAAATTCAGTCAGCAAGTATGGATGGAAATGGGAAGGTGAATAAAAACAGAGGAATGAAAGTGTAGGTCATAGAAGTTGGAATAGTACAAAGTAGTATGTAGCTTAAAAGATGGAAAGCTAATCACAAATGGTGTGGAAGTGATAACAACCATGGAAGAGCAAAGGCTTATAGCAGAGAAATATCTCTGAAGGAAAAAAAAAGTGATTAAGAAAAAGAAATCACTTGAAAATAAGGAAATCGAACTGTAGACCAGAGAGTAAAATTTATAAAAGGGCTAAGCTACAGTAGAAGCTTGGAAGTGAGGCTGAAAGTCCAGGAAGACCACTGATGGACTTTAAATAAAAGGGGACATTTTGTGGAAGCTTCCCGACTTTTCTAAGGAGAAGAGGCAAAACACAAAATCGTAACGGTCAAGCTAAAAAGTGGCTCAAGAACAGTGACAGAAGCTATACATGTGAGTCTGGCTGGCAGAACAGGGAAAGTAAGAAGAAAGAATAGTTTTGGCTTACTAGAAATTGCATAGAGAGCCCAGTAGCCTAATGGCTTGCCTGTCCCTGCTCACCTTCCAGATGCTGAATAATGAAGGGTGGGGGGAAGTGGACAGAGGCAACAGGAGACATGCAAGCACCACGAGTCATGGGTTCCAAATGCATATTTTACCTTTCTTTTGATAACCACTTCTTTGTTTTCATTTTCCTCTAGGGAGTTGGATAAAGAAACATCAAAGTGAATTTAAATTAACATTTACAACTCGTAGTATGAAAGCAATAGGAGACCAGTAAAGAAAAAGGCTATCACTAGGATAAAGTGGGGGAGGGGGGAAATCTATCTTTAAAAAAAAAAAAAAAATGAAAGCACCTAAGCTAGTTTCCTTTGTTCATATAATACACCAAATATACTTATCAGCCACATCCTATCTCAGGGGATTTTTCACACAAGAGAAAGGAAATGCACTAATAGTAGGTGTGCTTCCAGAGATGAGTTATCAACATTTATAACAAGAAGCTCCTGGGTGAATATGGGGATTTATTTTCATCCTTGCATTCAGAATTTAGGGTTCTTGTTGTTTAAAAAAACTATAATGTTTTAAACTGACTGCTTATAGCTCTTTGAAACAGTTAGGCTATTTCCTAAAATATGCATGTTTTCAGTAAGCCAATGTTTAAGATGACTATGTAATAATCATTTACAAACAAACTGCAAATAATTGGAATTCTAAAAGGGCAATAATATCCAGTCTGAACATCTGGCTGAATGTACGACGAGTCACAATAATAGTAATAATAGTGATTATGTTAGCTGTCCTGTTTCTGCTTTATTTTCCTCTGTGTCTGTGCCTTTTGTTTTCTTAAAATATTTTTTTGTTTGCAGAACCATGTTTATAGCATTAAATCACAGTGCATCAAGGATTGTTTGGACTCTCTAGTCTTATAATGCAATGACCTTCTTGGATATGAATAGATAAGCTGCAGTTAATGCAATGGGATCCGTCCATGTGTAATTGTGTACTGTATAATATGGTCAACTTAATGTCATATTAAAAACTTAAATGAAAGCTATGGTAGAACAAATCTTGATGGGAAACACTGTAATGGGACTTCACAAAACAGAAAATTTAAGTGACTGCAAAACAAAACAAAAGAGACATACCAAGATGGATATTTATTTTTATTTATTTATTTGATTTCTATAGCTGCCCATCTCAACCTTACATATAATGTATTTGTTGAAAGCATAATATTAGGGTTTTTGTATTGTTATTGTTGTTATTATTATATACTTTATTCATTAAACATGAAACTCAGTCAACTGAACATTCAAAAATGCATCACAAATACCATTGACTGGTATTATTATTATTATTATTTTAATTTTGGAATTCAGGGTTGGTTAGTTCCAACATTAATTGTTAGATATTTCCAATTAAAACAAAACTGGTTTTGCATGAATGCTTGTTCACACTGAAGTTTTCTTAGAAATGAAAATTAATTCTAGTCTCTTTAAAAACCATTTATACAGATACTTGCGTATTCTTGGAAGAAAAATATGGTATGTTTGGCTGCAGACCAATGCATACTTATGCTTGCCTAAGTTTCATGCTCACATAACTATGCAATGAATCAAAGCTTTCTTTAATTATAAATGAAGGCATTTCCTTTTCTGATGCAATTAGCCAAAGAAAAATTGGCTAAATTTTGTCACAAAAATCCATTTCTAATTACATAAGATAGGAACAGTCTTCTAACATTGGGCCTCATTTATAAGATGAAAATCAAACTCACACTATAGAAGAAGTTGTTTTTATTGTCAAATAATACTTTATTGCAGCCCTATTTTGAAATGCTATATACAATACTTTATTATTTTATTCTGCATCTGTAGGGTTTAACAGGCAAATGACCACCGCAAATATTTTTTTAAAAAAAAACAATGAAACATCACATTTTGTTATCACTAGAAGAATTCACTGCATGGACTGGCATATCACATTATCATAATGTGAATAGACTCAGATAATCATTCTTTTTTCTCCTTGGCTAAATATGCATGATGCCTGTAGAAGTATGAAAGTTAAGCACATATTATTTCAATGTAGTGCAAGGACAGATCTCTGCCATTCAAGTGTTTGATGAACATAAAAGAAAAATGATCACCCTGTGTGTCTTTTGTTACTGTATACTGGACACTCCTCATGAAATAAAGAATCTAATTCGTAAGTAATTCCACAAAGGCCATCAGAAAGGTCCAACTCATGGCCAGAGACATCCCTCTTATTTTTCCATAAAATTATCTTTACCTAGACAGATTCTTGCACCTTTGCATTCCCCATAAAAAATAGCTTATAATTTTAGAATGCTTATCCCATTTGCTATGCAATGAACATTATGCTGTATATATGATGTGCAGCATACACTTTTTCTTATTGCTTCGGTTTTCTTATTGCTAAGGTAGCTTTTATGTTGAATATAGGGTTCAAACCTTGCATTAAAGCAGCCTTCTTTAGGGTACTTTTTCATGAAGTTGAGTGTTCTTCCTGTTGCCAGTGAATTATTGATAACCACAACTTGGTGCTGATGGAGAGGAAACCTCAAAAAATAAAACATTCCATGCCTACTGCTGTGGCTATGTGGTTTAAGAACCAACTGTAGAGAAATCTCATTGAAAGCCTCAGAAGTGATGTTTGATACAGACTTTTAACTTCAAAGGGAAAAAAAACATTTCTTTAAAGGAATAAAGCTATTTTTAAAGCTATTTTCCTAAAGCAAGAGGCAAGAGTAGGATGTGAAGGCCCACATGGAAGAGGTGGTCTGGACATTCAGCAATCTTCCATCAGCTTTTCTGCCCCAAGTACATATAGAGAATTTCTACATTAAAATATATATTTAATTTGTACTATTCTCAACGCTAATGTGATAGTGTCTCTTCTCGCAAAATCACTGGATAGATTTTGTAACACCACATTGAATACGGTAGCTGTTCTGATGATATAGTGGTGGCATATCTCAAATAAGCATAGAGATATATTTCTTTAATGGTCCGTGGGAATGAACTTGGGAGATAGGGCGAAGAGAAACAGCCAAAGGAACTCAGCCTACAGCAGGCCAATGTGGGTGGGGCAAGTGACTTAAAAGGGTCCCTCCCTCTCTAGTTTCTTAGGCTGTAAAGGGGACAAGGGGAGAAATGTATCTTTAGACTTCCAATATTCTGTTCATCTGACCTTACAATAAAGTAGAATTAGCTCATCTGGCCCAGACTCTTGACTGGTCTACCTTGTCAGGCTGACAGTTTCTGAATGCATAGATATTATGATGGACAATATACTGATGGATGACTTGAATCTGTATCTGTATGTGAATCTGTATCTGTATTGTTTCTATGTTAACAGAAATAACAGAGTTGGAAGGGACCTTGGAGGTCTTCTAGTCCAGTTCTCTGCTCAACCAGAAATCCTATACTTGTGTTATACAGTATAAATTTATACTGCAATCCAGACTTAATAGTCTTCTTTTAAAAAGGTAGATTTTTAAACTTTTAAACTTTTTAAATAAGAGAGTTTACAATTTATTTATATCATGATCATATTAATATGTGATATATATTTTTTTGTCAGACTGTGACTCCGTAATAGCTTTTTATATAAAACTTGAAGAACAAAATATTAAATTTTGATAGGAAAAGAGATACAAAATAGAAGAGTATTATTTTCTATACTAGAATTTAAGCTGGAGTAAAAAGAATTATCCATCTGTAACCCTTTCATATAATCCTTGAACTTCTAAACTTGTCCTTGAACTTGTAAAACACAGTAGAGTCTCAAACTCTTAGTTACTACAGCTGAGAGAGACACAAAGCACTTGCAATTAATTCTATATCAAAATGGCAAGTATCAGCATGTTCTCCCTGCTTGTTTTCTTCGCTAATTGGAACCAAACTGCTAACAAGTATTTATTGCATACAGCATAAAAGCCACCTTAAATAAACAGCACAATTTGTATTCTCACCCACCTATTTCTGAACAATAATATTTTCTAGATCAGCCATTTTTCTTGTGTCTGTGTTATTCTATTTAACCATACTTAAACTAGTGTGCATGAGAGAGAAAGAGACAGAAAGATACTTGGACTGGTTTACACTGTTTTTTCTGCTTGGACTATGAAACTATTGGAAAAATAGAGGGATCAATCTAACAATTTTTGCTTGAATATTGAAGTAGTTAGAACAAATGTTTACCAAAATAACTGAAAATAAATACTACTATTTCTGTCTCTGATTTTTTTATGGCATACAATGTCTTGTCCTTACACATATTTAAAAATTCTATTAGTATTTATACCATAACTAATTTGATAAACTGAGTGCTAAATTAGAAAACACATAAGAAAAGTCATCAAGGTGCAAGGCACTCTCAAAATTAAATCACATTTTTAATGTGCAAAAAAAATCTTGCAAGACTGCATATGTAAGTACATATTGTAATCTTACATACAAGAATTTACTTTTGGGCATCTGTGCTATCTTTTTGTATTGTGAAATATTAGGTTATCTGAAAAAGTTTGTGACTTCTGAGGAACATTATATATGTCCTTAATCTATAGTGTCTGAGTTATATAAATAAGAATGTCTCATGTTTTTGCTAAAGGAACTAATTTCTGGGCTACAATCTGCACAATTTATGGTATTTTAAATCTCCCCTTCCATTCTGTGATCTGTAATTAACCAACATATCTTTTTTCCTTACATACTAAGCTTCCAGTACTAGTAAATTCACACTGAATTGAAAAACTTAATGCTCCATACTTATAGAATTAAAGCAGTATGATCCATTCGTAAACCCAAAGTGACTTTTGATTTCTGTGCAGTAAATGAGGCTGTTATGGAACTAGAGTTATCTTTTTTCCCTACTTAAATGGGATTGCAAGATGATCTCTCACAATGTAAATCAGGAAGAAACCAGCTTTTTATTTAGTAGTGTATGGTTCATTGAGTTATTTATAAAAATATTAAAGATGGGATATAAAATAAATAAATACCCACCAGCTAAGTACTTTCTCATAAGCCTGGATGCAGTGTACTTTAATTTCTGTAAAAACTAATGTCCCAAATGCAAAAATATCACAATTACTTTTAAAATGATATGACAGAGTAATGCTCTCTTCCTTATTTTGCTTACATTATGTAACTTCAATACTGTTCTTCTGTTAGACTCAAATGCTAATGAGAATATTTGGTAGATTTAAGGACAGGCAGCAAGAATTAGCTATCATTGTACAATACAGGGGCAGGAAAATATTAGCATGTAGACACAATTTTGTAATACTCTTCAATGTGCTACACTAGAAAAAAATATAAATGGATTAGGTTCAGTCGTGGATCTTGCTAGGATCCTAGCAATTGTCAAAAATGTTATCTAGAAGTCAGGGGTGTCTGCAGAATATATTTTCTGTAGCGGGCTATATTTATCATTAGGTGAAAGCCCAACCCCCACCCCTGCCTATAAGAAATGGCCATCTTGGGATTTTTATTCTTTTAAAGTTTATAATGTTATTATTCTATAGTTTTTTTTTTAAATAATTCTAATTTAACCTTAAATGTTAATTTTTATAAATTGCTTTATTTATCAGTTATATTGTACACCACCCAGGATCCCTCTTTGAGGGAGATGGGCAGTTTAGAAATATGAACTATAAATAAATAGATGGTACCATATTCCAATCTTAACATTGATGATTATATTATTTATTGTATAGCCACATCAAATCCTGAATACAAACCATAATTTTAAAGGTATTAGATGTTTCCAAATTATGAGAGAAAATATTCAAAACGTTTAGTATCATACATACATACATAATGCATATCTATCTATCTATCTATCTATCTATCTATCTATCTATCTATCTATCTATCTATCTATCTATCTATCTATC
>JANHFL010009578.1:8928-20793 GCA_032468155.1 Oxyrhabdium leporinum | reverse complement strand
GATTTTATGTTGCTAAATTTCATACCTTGATGGGGTAGGGGTTGTGTATTTTTGTGAGTTGTGTAATTTTGTGAGCCGTGCCCACCCAGTCACATGATCACCAAGCCACACCCACCAAGCCACACCCACAGAACCGGTAGTGAAAAACTTTAGATTTCACCACTGCCTACTACATATATTTTTTTAAAAAACTGAACACAAATCCAGCAGTCTAGTGGGCAAAAACCATAATCTCCAGTATTATACCTTCCAAAAGGGCAATTAGTGTCAATGATGGGGCTGTGGGGAGTTAGGGGGCAACTGTATGGCAGTAGTTTGCCAAGAAATGGATTACCATTAGCAACAACTGATTGCTGGTTTATATTCTCAACTCTCACATTTATCATCTGTATGGAACCCATTATGATGAGCATGTTGTGTATCCGTATTTATTCAGGCTGCCACAGTTAACACTGTAAGATTCCAAAAGGGAGAGAGAAAAAAAAGGAATAAATCATTTTGCCATTGTTAGCCTGTTGGAATTTCTCTCATAATGAGACCTTCTCCTCTGCTGGATTTTGTAGGCTTTATTATTATAGTTCCCATTCTGCATATCTCCCCTGAGCTTTAATTATGGAATTTAAGCCTGCCGAAAATGCCAACTTTAACAGTCCCATAGACAGAAAGCACATTGATTTCCTTCTGATTCTCCTTCCCTAGTTTAGCTTCCCAAACTTTACCGCATCAATTTTATCTTCTTTTTTTTTTTGTAAAGCAGGAGGGGCTGAGGTGACCTTTTTATTTTTGTTCTAAAACCCCTTCCCCGTTTTTTTTGTTTTTTAGGCACTGTTTATTTATATGTAGAATAAGCTTTCCTTGTATCTGAAGCTCTCAAGAACTAGAATTTATATGCATAATTAAAAAAATAAATCAGATCTCTCTGCAAATTTTCCTTTGTTTTATTCCAATTTAAATGAGAAAAGCATCTCAAGATTGATTTACTTGCTATATTTTTATTCTTTTTTCTAGATGATTATCATTTCCTAGGATGACTCGTGTCAATTAAAAAGAGAGAGGCTAGCCGTGGCTCTTGATTATAATTTGAAAAAACAAGACACATAAGAATTGGAAAAGTGGAAGGAAAGACAGAGAAGTAATTTTCAATACTGGAAACAAGTGGAGGTGGGCAATTCCTTGACATTCATATGCAAAAATCTAGCCAACTCTGGATGATTTTTTTAAAAAATAAGTAGGATTAGTACTTGGAGGAAGACCACTAGTGGACCAGGAAATGCCAAGACTGTAAGCAAAACTGGAAGTTGAAATTACATCCCAGCAAAAGATATTGTTGCCCAAAATTAATTAAGATTTACCCATATAATACCAGAGAATCAAGTTTGATTTAAGAGAAGCCATACCTTTTTTATGGAATTCAGACTGGGGCTAATCTTTCTTTCTTGCGTTTCTTTCTTAAAAAGGAATATATAGCTTTTGTTTCCCTGGCTAAATGATATTATATTGCCATGGCCAGTGGACAAAGCTAAGCTCCATATATGGAATGGGGTTGTTTTACGAGAGGAGAGGAGAGGAGCAAAGCAAGCTCCCTTATGCCACACCTTCTGTAGTTGTTGTAAGGAGTCGCTCTTGCTATGTTGCTGTCCTTGAGAAGGAGAAGGCCTAATAGTTTAAGTCCACTGACTGACGATGAAGCCAAAATATCCACTGTTACTGAAGTGGTCTATACATGCTCTCCTTCCTACTTGTGTGTATTCACAGCAAACTCCCCATGTCTGCTCCAGGGAATCCTTCCAACTCACTATATAGGGATAGGAAAGATCACTTCCAGAAGACAAACAAAAATCTGATATAACCCGTAATTTGGTGTGATTGTTTTGTATTAGGGATTTAGAATTGTCCCTACAAGAAAATGCACTTATGAAGAATGGCTAAGAAGAAGGAATTAGAATAACATCTGATTAAATATATACAGTGACTGTATAATCAGTATTCACTTATAATACTTTACTTCTTTCATATTAAGATGCATTCCTTCTATGTTTACCAATGAAACAGGACATTTGATTATTGATAAATCACATTTTAATAATATTGCAATGTTTTATTTACAAATACTATTTTGGTATAATTAATTGCATTCAATTTGTTTTGTTTTATTGGTATTTTTCATGCGTCAAGTGTTCTGCCTATAATATAGGAGTCTTCCCAGTGTGGCAGCCTGTTCCTAGGAACAATTAAATGAAGCTCCGGGGCATTTAAGGTGGGGGAAGGGGTGGGCCTTAGTCGTTAACTCCAGGCTAGCTCGGCACTCCTCCTCCCTGCCAGGCTGGGTGCTTCCCAACGTTTAGGATAAATACTAGTTGCTTCTAAACTAGGGCCACTAAACATGACTTTTTCATGCAATGATCTGGGGCAGAATTAAGAGTGGCTTTCCACTGATCTTTAGCAAAATTCTAGGTAATCTATAATATATTATAATATATGTAGAACCAGTGTGGTGTTTAGACTTCGGGCTAGAAATCAGGAGATCATGAGTTCTAGATCTGCCTTGGGCATGAAGCATGAAGTCAGCTGGATAACTTTGGGTCAGTCCCTCTATCTCAACCTTAGGAAGAAGGCAATGTCAACCACTTCTGAAATCCAGCCAGTTTGGTGCAGTGGTTAAAAATACCAAAACAGAAACCAGGAGTCTGTAAGTTCTAGTCCCACCTTAAGCATGAAGCCAGGTGGATGATTTGGGGCCAGTCACTCTCAACCCAAGGAAGAAGAAAGCAAACCACTTCCTAAATCTTGTGAAGAAAACTGTTGGGTCTTTTCTAGTCAATTGCCAGGAGTCAACAATGATTTGAAGGAGTGTTTATATTCACATACACACACATAAACACAATATATTGCCACTATTTGGTTATATTGCAGGCAACTTGCCATGAAATTTCTTTCCAATTATTTAAAACTTATTCTAGTAGAAGAAACTGATGGTCTATCGTGGCTGGCCTGTCATGTTTTTTTCCTTCAGTTCACATATTTAGAAAACTCAACAGCCGTCCGTCCATATTTATAGTCTTTGCATTGTGAAGATGTTGCTTTAGAGAAAAAAAAACAATTGAAGGTTTTTGAAACAGAAATACTTGGGAGAAGATTCCATGCCTATGTTATTGTTACAATTCAGTCAGGCCATTTGCAAAATTAAATAACAAATGGAAAAGATCAGCACAAGAAATATTGCATGCATCATACCATTTGGTCTTTAGTAATAACATCTGATTAAACAAATGTCTCTTGCAATGTTAAGTGAAAGTTTGTTTTGGGGGACTTCTTTTTTATTGATACCTACCAAATAAGATTAATATTTTAATTTCACACAAATCATTCCATTTCTGTTCTCACCAATAGAACATTTGATTCATCTCATTCATAGTTTCCTTGCTATTTCTTAAGAAAAAAGAAACAGAACATTTTACTACAATAAAGTCAGTTATTAAACCCAACATCTATTCTATTGGGGGAAAGTGATAATCAAGAACTCACTAGGAGACCAGAATGGGCAGAAGCTATAAACAGGAAACTGCTAATGAATTGCAAAGTAGCCCTGAAAAATCATCAGAAAAATAATGTGATCATTCTGGACAGACTGAAGCTGCAATTGCCTTTTAGATTGGGAAAAACAAATGTTTGAAAAAGGTCAGGAGAACACCGTATAAAGTGCTGGACACAATGGGAAGTCATTTAATTCTTCCACAAAATAGATGCCAATTGTAGAATAAACTGCTACTGTGACAGCAATCCAGGTCCCCAATACAGCAAACCAATTTCCTCCCCCCAGCATTTGTGCCTTGTCAGGAAGTGGTTTGTAAATACAAAATTAGCTGTTTCTGGAATTGTAGCAATGTGGCTGGTGATTCTTTAAATGGCCTTGGGACACAGAACTCCAAAGACGTGTGTGGATGTGGGTGTGGGTGTCTGGGTGTATGTCTGGGTGTGTGAGTGATGTGCTTGCTCTGCGGTTTCACTGGCTTGTTTTAAGAATAGGTCAAATGTATTTTTATATCTATACCTGCAACATTGATAATTATACGTAGCTTAGGATAGACTTTATGAGTTCTTGGTGTTCCCTGAGCTTGGTTTTAATCTGGCAAATTTTTCATTACCAGCGTAGGCACCAAAATCAGTGCTTTGACATGGAGTGGGTTATTGGGGCTTTTTATCTACAGCAGCCCCAAATGCAGGTCATTTGTAGATTTGTTGATGGCTAATTTGTCAGAATGCCAAGCTTCATGGTATTCCCTTCTATCCTTAAATCTTGTTTGAACTTCACCATATCTTTCAAAAATCCTGGAGCACCAGCGAACTACCGGAGGATTGAAAAAGGGTTGATGTAGTTCCTATCTTCAAAAAAAAAGGGGGCGGAGGGGAAACAGACCCAGGAAACTACAGACCAATCAGCCTAATATCTATACCTATAAAGATACCAGAAAAAAAATAATAATAAAAAAGCAGATCTGCAAAAATCTAGAAACAAATAAAGTTATAAATAGAAGCCAGCATGGGTTTGTTGAAAACAGATTATGCCAAAGCCATCTTATTTCATTCTTTGATAAAATGACTAAATTAGTAGACCAGTGAAATGCTGTGGACATAGTATACTTAGACTTCAGCAAGGCACTCGACAAAGTATGAACAAATGTATGACAAAGTATGACAAATGGCTGACAAACTGTACTCAGCAAGTAGTCAGTCCTTAATGGAACTACATCGACATGGAGATTCCATAATATTCCATCTTGGGCCCAGTACTCTTCAATATCTTCATAAATGATTTAGATGAGGGAATAGAAGGGGAACTCATCAAATTTGCAGATGACACTAAACTGGCAGGAATAGCCAATACCCCAGAAAACAAGCTCAGGATCCAAAAAGATCTTTTCTAACTTGAACAATCGGCCCTATTCAACAACATGAAATTTCATATGGAGAAAAGCAAGGTTATACACCTGGGCAGGAAAAACCAAAGGTACAAGTACAGATTAGTTGGAACCTGGCTCAAAAAAACTAACTGTGAGAGGCACCTTGGAGTCCTAGTGGACGATCACTTAAACATGAGCCAGCAGTGTGCAGCAGCAGCCAAAAAAGCTAATGCAATCCTTGGTTATATAAACAGAGGCATAAAATCAAAATCATGTGAAGTATTAGTGCCACTTTATAAATCTTTACTAAGACCACATCTGGAATACTGCATTCAGTTTTGGTCACCACATTACACAAAAATATGTAGAGACTCTGTACAAAGTGCAAAGAAGATCAAGTAAGATGATTAAGGGTCTGGAGACTAAAACACATGAAGAACTGTTGCAAGAATTGGGTATAGTCTAAAGAAAGGAAGGACTAGGAGTGACATAATCACAGTATTCCAGTATTTGAGGGGCAAAGAAGAGAGAGTCAATTTATTTTCCAAAGCACCAAAAGGCAAGACAAGAAATAATGGATGGAAACTAATCAAGGAGAGAAGCAATCTGGAATTAAGGAGAAACTTCCTAACAGTGAGAGCAATTAACCAGTGGAACAACTTGTCTTTAGAAGGTGCTTTATTACCGGAGATTTTTAAGAAGAGACTGGACAGCCACTTGTCTTAAATAGTATAGGGTCTCCTGCTTGAGGAGAGGGTTGGACTAGAAGACCTCCAAGGTCCCTTCTAGCTTGAATTAATTGAGGTAAGGTTATTATTTGATAGTGAAATACTTGATAGGTGTGGGTGACTTTTCAGTACACTTGTGTTTGTAGTTTGTCATTATAGTCTCTGATGATCAGGATATCCAGGTAGGGTAGTGAGTTGTTGTTTTCTTCTTCCCTGGTTAATTGGTTTCCTTTGAAGATGTTGTTGATGGTTTTCTGGGTATTTTTTTCTGGTCTTTTTTATTAGTGATGTTGTTGTCTACATATCTAATCTATATTTTGGATTGTATGTGGAATTACTGTTGATTCCATATGCTGCATTACAACCTCTGCTATGAGTCTTGAAAGTGATGATCCCATAGGCATACATTTAATTTGTTGATAAGATTGTCAGTTGAATTGAAAGTATATGATTAGACAGAGGTTGATAACATTCATGATCCTGGGTATTTCAATCTTCGTGTATTTGGCTAAGTCAGGTGTGCTGTGGAGTAATGTTGTCAGAGATTCTTGGCTAATTCCAGGTCTATGGATCTGAAAACTCCTATCATGTTATATCAAATGACACCATGATTTTGACCTCATATATTGCCATGTCTTTGATTCTTTTAAGGCACTGCAGGGGGAATGATGGTGTATGCTTCCCCTTGTAAAGTGGCCAGGTGTTTTTGTTAGTTCTTTTGTGATCTTGTAGGTAGGGGTCTCTGGTAATGGTAACAATTGGGGGGAGAGGTATGTCAGGCTTGTGTATTTTGGGGCATCCATAGAAGTGCGAGAGACAGGTCCACTGCTTCTCATTTGCCACTGCTCCTCTTTGGTAATTTGGCTTTCTTGGTAAGTCATAGAAAGTTTTCTTGATCTGATTATCTATTGGGAGAATTCTCTTTGTTCCTTTGTCTTCTAATAATTCACTTTTTGTATATATTGTGATCTGATCTAAATAACTGTGGTTTGATCTTTGTCTGCTGGTGAGAAGATGATAGTCTGGTCCTTTTTTAGGCTTTTGAGGGCTGCTCTGTCCTCTGCTGTAGGTTGACTTTGTTCTCGTTTTCTTCTGGTCTGTGGTATGATGGATTGTCTGATGGATCTCTTATGGGTAGTCTAGCAGTTTCAAATGCTAGAGGCTGCAAAGAATTCCAATTGATTGGCATCATCCGTGTTATAGTTGAGGCCTTTCTGTAGAACATTGTGTTCTGCCATGGATAGTGGATGACTGGATATGTTGACTACACATTTGGGCTCTGGTGCCTCTTTGATTTGGGGGTTTAGTTTGAGGAGTTTCTTTTGAAGTCCCCCCCCCCCCATTTTCTGGCATCTCTCTAGGAAATACTCGTGATGGTAGTGTCCAGCCTCTCCAAGTGCTCTGGTGTAATGTTCCTTGAGGTTTGTCATTGTATGTTAGTATTTGTTTAATCTAAGGAGTGTTTCTGTGATCATGAGCTGTATCATTTTTTTGCCCATTTTCTTTGGCTATTTTCCATCCAACTATGATGGAATATTTGTAGTTCATGATTGAAATGAGAGGTCCTTTCATTACCCAGACTAGGTAACATCATCAGCACTAATGATGTTACCTAACTTGGGTAATGAAACATCTACAAGAAGACAACCAAGCTTAGAGAGCAACCCACATATTTCTCTCAATCACATTTACAATAGAATATTCATTTGGAATCTTTGTTCATTCATTTATATAATTTTATACCATCTCAATCAAATGTAGGTAGTTAACAATAAAACATTAAAATTGAGAATCCATAAAAGAAATTAAACATCATCAAAACAGTATAAAATAATGAAAAATGGCCACTTAGTCTAATACCCACTTAAGGCATGTTTCGGGGGGCTTTTCAGAATACCAAGGGGGCAATCTTATCCCTGGGGACTGTACATGTTGGGTGAATTACAGTCAAGAGCTACCTTCTGGTCAGTTTCTTTCACCTTTCATGATGGGACCTTGAGCAAACCTTCTGTCATAATTTCATTTAACACAGTGAACCAACTTTTACTGTCTTTGTTAGAAAAAGAACATAAAATCCCTAAGATAATCAGCCTCTTAAAGGAATGAGTTAGATGTTCTAATTAATGAGATGACAAAAAGGTGCGACTGAAAGGCTCTCCCTTATACAGTACATGTTGATTGAAACAACTAGTGTCTGCTATATACAACACAGATTGCCTCAATCAAAAGGGAATTCTTTGAACCTGTCAATGCTTGTAAAGCTGGAAAGTGCCATTGCAATGACTTCCTTCTATTGATCTATATTCATCAGATAATATACAAATGAAGAAAATGTAACACCATCATTTCCCTTCTCAGGACTGGTTGACCAAGAAAAATCACCCCAAGAACTATGTCTAAAAGAGGTTGCTATATTCCTCTAGAACTGAAGCAGCCTTCTGACCATTTGCTTGACTCCCTCAATTATGTATTGTTCTTTCATGATACAGTTCGTGGAAGTCCTTTTATCACCTTTATTGACCCTACTTTCTTGAAAGAAATTTTTCTATTCTCTTTCATATGAGCCAGCCAATTCCCTGAATAACAGTTTTGTGATTCCTCCAGGTGTAAATTAGTCTGATTTGCTTTGAACCAATACAGCAATACTACAAATAATTCTAAGCACATGGTTGCTTCTCCACTGATTTGGGGCTGTAGAACGGTCCACCATGGGGGATGGAAATGTAACATTTGGAAACTAACTATCTTGAGCTTTTCTACAGATTACAGGTAATCCTCAATTTACAACGAGTTGTTTAGTGACCATTCAAGTTTACAACAGTACTGAAAAAAGTGACCTATGACTATTTTTTTTTACGTATGACTCCTGCAGCATCCCCACGGTCATGTGATCAAAATTTGGATGCTTGGCAACTGGCATGTATTTATGATGGCTGCAGTGTCCCAGTGTCATGTGATCACCCTTTACAACCTTTTGACAAGTAAAGTCAATGGGGGAACCAGATTCACTTAACAATTGCATTACTAAATAACCAGTGATTCACTTAACAACTGTGGCATGAAATGTTGTAAAGTGGGACAAAACTCACTTAACAACTGTCTTGCAATGGAAATTGGACTCAATTGTGGTTTTAAATCAAGGATTACCTATACATGTTCAGCTCAATGCACTCATGCTTGCCTTATCAGAGAAAGGCAGAAAAAGTTAGGATCCTCTTATGTTCTAGAAAATGGAAGGAAAGCTCTGTTTTCTGTCTATTTGTATTCTTTCCTACCATCACCTTCTTAAATGAGCCTTTAGACCAGGGGTGTCAAACTCACGTCGTCACGATGGTGTCACATGACGTATCGGGACTTTTCTCCCCTTCGCTAAACCGGGTGTGGGCGAGGCCAGCATGTGACACATCCAGCCCAAGACATTACTGATTGGTTATTGGACTAGATGTAATGGCATGAGTAGGAAATCAGCTTAACGTCTAATAATTATATATATATTAAACTTTTCTTTGGCAAGATTGAACAAATGGGCAGGGAATGGAGCCTTATGAACATTAATTGTTGGCGCACTCCAAATGGTTTTCAACTTGCTCCCAAAGTGCAAGTGAAAACAGTGGTTTCTGCACACCTGTGGTATGAAGTTTTTGTAATTATCTACTCATGAAATAGGAATAATACTATATCTAATTTAAATCATATACTAAATTATTTATATAACAGGATCTGATGTACGATTTTCAAGATAAAATACTTTATTCTCACAATGGTGATATTAAAAAGGGATAAGGAAGGAAAATAGCAGAAATCTTTTTTTTTTAAAGGAAACAAGTAAAGCAATAAAAGAAGCACATTCTGGGGAAATGCTTCTTTCAAGGTTACCAGAGTGGGAGTGAAAAAGAAACTGGATTACAATTATGTAGGAAGATGGAAGAGAGCTACTACCTTTTGGTTTAGCTAAAATATATTCTGTACAGATGCAAATATGAAATGTAATCCATAGAAACCGTGAAAATAATTATTTTTACTAGGCCGCAATGAAAGGAAATTGTTAACAAATAAAGAAGCAAAACTTGGATCAAGTAGTTAAATAATGGAAAGAGGTGAACAAAAAACTAAATATCTAAGGATCTTTATCAAAAGTAGGAAAGGCAGAGCTAAAGAAAATATGACTTTCAACTAAGCCAGTTGTTTTCAGAAATTTAATTATATGATGCATGAAAAAAAACAAACACATAAAAGCAGAGGAAAATATTATTGAACAAAACACTTACCATGTTTCTCATCCCCTTCAAGCTCTACTGTTGCCTCCTAAATTAGGTAAACAGAAAGGTTTCTGAATTGCAGAAAGAAGGTTCCTATTATTGTGATCAACAAATTGCAGTGTTTTAATATTTGATACTTCAGAAGGAGTAATACTTGGAACTCTCTCTCTCTTACTCTAAGAACATAATAAACATCATCACATTCTAACAAGATTTGAAGGAATTATTCATGTTTTAGGCTCCTAAGAGGCGTCCAAACTGTTAGTTTCAATGAGTTCATTCAACAGGTAAAATCCAAAATCATGTAATTGCAGAAAATAATTTTCCCTATCCTCATTGTAAATATTTTAAAGCAGATTTTAAGAATGTGCAGGAAATCGCTTCATCTTCTGTTCCATAAGTAACAATTTCTTTCATATGTGCATATACTGATATGCATATTTTTTCATACATAATTTTATGTGATATTTATATACCAATAAATACACCAATACAAACAAAATAGCAGAAACTAAGGAAATAATAATGCTTATATAATCTGATAATAAATTAAGTCAGTAATAATACCTGAATAAAGAATTATTGATTAATAAAACAAATTTATTGGAAGTGGTAGGCTTTAGCAAGGATATCAGGTAGTGAGGATATTAGGCATTCTGTACAGCAAGAATGGAGGAAGCTTTGTATGTAGCTGTCCCTCACATCACTGTGGAGAGCAGCATGCAGGGGGAAAAAAATCTGCGAAGATGATTGTAACAATTGGCATCTTAACATACACTGTGTGCACAATTATTAGGAAAGTTGTATTTTTGAGGATTAATTCCATTATTGAACAACTACAGTGCTGTTGATCAATCCAAAATGTTACTAAACATATGAATATTTAAGGAAGTAAAAGAGAGGTTTTGGCTTTTTTAAGGGGATATTTATGTGTGCACAATTATTGGGCAACTATAAGATCATGTGAAGTGTAAATACCACTTTATAATGCCTTGGTAAGGCCACACTTGGAATACTGCATCCAGTTTTGGTCGCCAGGATGTAAAAAAGATATGGAGACTCTAGAAAGAGTGCAGAGAAGAGCAACAAAGATAATTAGGGGACTGGAAGCTAAAACATATGAAGAACGATTGCTGGAACTGGGTATGTCTAGTTTGATGAAAAAAAGGAGCTGCCACAAAGAAGAGGGAGTCAAGCTATTCTCCAAAGCACCTGAGGGTAGGGCAAGAAGCAATGGGTGGAAACTAATCAAGGAGAAGCAGCAACTTAGAACTAAGGAGAAATTTCCTGACAGTTAGAACAATTAATCAGTGGAACAACTTGCCTCCAGAAGCCGTGAATGCTCCAACACTGCAAGTTTTTAAAAAGAGATTGGATAACCATTTGTCTGAAGTGGTGTAGGGTTTCCTGTCTAAGGAGGGGGTTGGATTAGAAGACCTCCAAGGTCCCTTCCAACTCTGTTATTCTGTTATTAATGTAGAGAATTATTATGCAACTAAATGAAAAATGAAAATTGTCCATCTCACTCTTTTATTTTCAGCTGTTAAAATGAGAATAAGAAACAACTAAAAATTTACAAATAAACATTTCTGACATTTAAAAAAATAATAATCAGTGACCACTGTGGCCACTCTTCTCTTCAATAACAATAAGCCTTCCATTCATGGAGTCCATCATTCCTGATTTGCGGACAATCAACTTTTTGTGCATAAGCAATCACAGCCTCCCAAACACTGTTCAGAGAGTTTTACTGTTTTTCTTCACCATAAATCTCTTTTAAGAAGGGTCCACCAGTTCTCAATAGGGTTTAGGTCAGGTAAGAAAGGGGGGCATGTCATTATTCTTTCATCTTTAAGGACTTTACTGGCTAGCCACACAGTGGAGTACTTCGATGGATGTGATGGAGCATTGTCCTGCATAAAAATCATGGTCTTCTTGAAAGATGCAGACTTTTTCCTGTACCACTGCTTGAAGAAA
>JANHFL010009576.1:5359-15497 GCA_032468155.1 Oxyrhabdium leporinum | reverse complement strand
ACTTTACGCGGGAGAAAACCCGATAAGAGCCCAAGATATACATATATATATATATATATATAAAACCAATGCCAGGTAGGGTCTCCCCTAAGCAACACACTCTGCTACATTGGCAATTTTCCCTTGATCTGGAATATTTTCCTTTCCCACAAGAAGAAAATAATGAACAAAAAGGCTTCTGTAAAAGCCTGCTCAAAAATCCTGCACATACTTCATCAACATCTTCAGCCAAAGGTCCTACTTACCTTCAAAGTCGGGGAAAGCACAAAACAAGAAAGCTTTCTTTATTTCTTTTTGTGCTTATGGAACAACAAAGAGATTGCTGGCATTGGTCTCTGGCCAGTGCCAAGGAGACTTTGGCTGCTGATAACTGCAGGGGGAAAGGCTGAGCCTGATGTTCATGTATTTCCCATCCAATGTCATCAGAGAAAAGACAGATCAAGAGTACAGGTAAAGGGAAAATGACTAACTCCAGATTGTGCAGTGGACTGACAAAATTCACCCAATTTAATAGTCCTATTAATCTAAACTTCGGAACATTCCAAATACTGTACAAAAGGATCAGTCAAGAGGCTGTTTTATGTCCTGGATGACTTTTAAGGATTGTTGCCTGGGAAATCTGGAGGAAAGATCAATGTCAGAGCAGTGAAATAGAGAATGGTACAATAAAAAGGTTCAGGGAGAGGAAAGTGTGTCTGTCTGTCTGTCTCTCTGTGCAAATCACAGTCCTCAAACACCTAATGGCTAGCAGTCTATGGTAGCTACAGTCATAATAAACATGGGTAGTTTGTGCTGATTAATTATCAGTAGTTTTTGCTGCCAAATGTTGCTAAATTTAACCTGTCTGACATTAGAAGACAAGCATATTGTTGATTATACTGCAAAACTGTAATCATTATTATCTGAGAGATGATGGCAATGCAGGAAGGGAGATGAGTCATTCTGCAATGAGCCACTCATCATCCCAAAGAGGCACCTACCAATTCTGAATTTGTCACAAGAACCCCACAAAAATTCAGGCTAACCAATCTGCACATCTTTTATTTTAATGATATTTGAGATTTTGCAGGAATTTCTCCACAATAATCCACACTAATGGCTATTGGAAAGCCATCTGAGAACTTCTGGATGCGGTCACTAATTTATGAGAAAAATACAATTTTCTGTTCATATCTATTTAATATACCTTGACAGGCAGAAATCAGCAAGTGAAGTTTTTGAGCCATACAGAGGTAAACATTGTTATAAGTTGCACTCCTATTTCAGAAAATGAAAAATTGGAGAGATTGTATTGTTTACCACTGGATGGATTCCACACTTATCCGGATCCAAAAGAGGATTCATGTGTTGTAAGAATATAAAAAAGTAGTCACTTGATCCAGTGAACTAATCCAATGCTGGATTAGTTCACTGGATCAATAATTAAATTCAATGCTGAGCTGATCCAAACATATAAAGGATTAAAGTAATGCTATTCAGTGAGTCATGTTGTGGAAACACCCAACCCCATGACATGATATATTTTGTGTATTTAATCTTCCAGGAAAAAAGAGCTAGAGAGAAAGAACAGTTCAAAAAGCAAGGGTATTTCTAAATTTCTTGCATTTCTTAAATCCTTGATGCAATGGCCAGGGTGTGTCAATTTTGTTGATGGCTTCACAATGACAAAGGTGCTTTGTAATGATGTGAAGGTGTGCCAGTAGTGTCTTGATACCAGAGCTCAAGGGACACTGGACACTTTCTGAAAAAATGAACGGGAGTTCTGAGTTTCCCAAAATGTGATTTTGGCATCAGGAGGATTGTTTGGGATAGTGTCAGGGGCAAGCAACCGGATCGTCTTGTGAAGGGTCCAAGTCAATAACTTTATTGTGTACTACCTATTTCCTCAGAATGCTTGTCTTCTCTTGGGAACAAACAGGTAAATTTTTATGGGATGGTGGTGGTATACCTCTTGCAGCTGCACAAAGACTGCAGGCTAGTTCCCAGCTTGATCCCTTCTGCTTGGCTGGCTGGGAGTTTACCAACAGTTAGCTAGGAGTTATGGGAACAGGAGCTTTTTGTAGCACACTGTCCTTAAATTTTCTTTCAAGATTCTACTACCTCATTTTCTAAACTACATACATTTGGTAATTCAAATTCAAAATGTGGGTTGAAATTTCTCATTCACAATTAATGGTTGTTCAAGTTGTAAAATGTAATCCTCTTCCAATAGTTGACACTCTTTCAGCTCTGCGTTGTCAACCCTGCATATGCAGTAGTTATGTTTACATTGGCAAATATTGATTTTGCTGAGTAAAATAAAAGTAGATACTTACCACTGATTGTGGATGTCTTACAAAGAAAAAGCCATATTTTATAATCAAGACTTCTCTTAATGTTTCCTCTTCCTCCCACTCCAATTTATAATGAAAATAATCTTTTTCCTCATGATTGTATGTTGGGCATGCCAAATAAAGAGAAATGTAGCTATATTTAAATAATAAATGAATGGGATATACTCTTAAGTTGTTTATATTTTTTTACGCATTATATTGTACCTCCAGAATAAATACAGTCTGTTTAAAATTTCCCACTGAACCGTCTTTGAGTTTTATTATCCACAATTTAAAATTTGTGTTAATTATTTTTCCTATTGTTATTTTTACTTCAATGCATTCAGCTCTTTTTCATTATTGGAAAACATAATGATATTTTCTTGGGCGAAACAAATCATTATCAACGAGCTACAAGCTGCAGTTTAAGGTTATGAGAGCTCCAGGAAAATAAATGGATTGCATTTTCATTTCTGATTGAAAATGAAAGAGCCGTAACTCAGCAGTGGAGAGTATTTCAGTTTTCTTCATTAAAACCACATTTCAGATATGACATAAAGATATCACATCCAATACTAGATATTTGCCTTTTAAAGATAATCAGTAAACAAGCATCTTCAATGCAAATTAAGGCATGACACTGAGATTTCAAATAATATCATTTATTTCATTCTTGGTGCTCCTTCCTTATGTTATTCCTGGTCAAGCTGTTTCCTTCAACTGCTTTTCAGGATAAAGTATCTTAAAACTAAATGAAATTCACCAATAATTAGTTCTCACTTCCAAGGAGAACTCAATAGTATAGAGCACTAATTGGTCCTTGTAAGAAAATAATGCTATCTGATAATCATCTGGATTTTTGCACTTAGATATTATAACTCTGGTTGAAATTTTTAAGCACTGAAAAACCAATGCTTTAAAAAAAACCCCTCATATTTAATGGCATATGATATACTTGCCTGGCCTGGCTATCCTTATGTTAGTGTGAGTCAGCCATTGGAATGAGTGAAAGGGAGACCTTGAAGGGCAGTTGTGCTGTCACAAGGCTTGATGAAGGCACAAGAAGGCAGTATTTTTATTATTAAGCAAAAATCAAGAACACAGGGTCATAACCTCAAACTGTCAAGAGGAAAGTCAAAAGTAATATTAGAAAGCATTAAAAACTTCACAAAAAAAGTAGTGGAAGCTTAGAACAAATTTCCAGCAGAGATAGTGGGTCTTTTTCCCCTGTCAGTATTCTATGTTTCTATTCTATTTTTTTATGAACCGACCTGGCTGCTAATCAGGGCTGGTATGATGAGATGTCCCTTGGTCCTTGCTGGTGTATACAGGTGTTGAGAAAAAAAGCCTGGGGGAGTCACCTACCCACTCAGTTACTGGAGGAGATGCTGCCAATCTAACCTAAAAACTGGAGAGAGACAGAGAGTGAGAGAGAGAGAAAGAAAAGTCGGAGATAGAAATATACAGAACAATTGTTGGTTCCTGGTCAGGATGGAGAATGATCTATGGGGGCTTCCCTGATGAAAGGAAGTCACAAAAGGAAAAGACCTCCACCCAAGATACAACAATGAGAAGAAGGAACCTGGCTAATTGCAGGTGGCAGCTTCACTGAAAATCCTCAGGAGGTTTAGATCAGGCTGCTGGTGAAGAAGCCCTGGTTTCTGGGGAAGGACTGGGCAGAAGACCTGAGAGAGGCTCTTTCCCAATGGAGAAAAAGCAGTAGGTGTTTGGTTGAGCAGTTCTAGGCAGTTCTAGGCAGATGTCAAACCATCAGAGGTAAAATCTAGCTGGTTTGCACCAGTTCAGGTGAACCGGTAGGGAAAATTATGATTGGTTTGGAGAACCGGCAAATATCACCTCTGGCTGGCCCCGTCCTCTGCTCACCCCTCCCCACCCGCCTGCCGCTCGCCCCCCCCACAATCCCTGGAGCTTGCCTGCTGCTTGCTTCGCTTCCCACTGGCGCTGCGTCTCCCCCCATGGTCCCCAGAGCTTCCCTGCCTCTTGCTTCCCTTTCCACCAGCGCTGCATCCCCGCGTGGCCTGGCTAGATGCGTCCCCCCCCACGGTCCCCGAAGCTTGCTTGCTGCTTGCTTCCCTTCCCACCAGCACTGCATCCCCGCGCGGCTTGGCTAGCTGCAACCCCCCCATGGCCCCGGAGCTTGCTTTGCTTCCTAGTGGCGCTACATCCCTGCACGGCCTAGCTAGCTGCTCCCCCCTCATGGTCCTCGGAGCTTCCCTTCCCTACCTTCCCCGCTGTCTTCCTTCCTTCCCTCCTCCATTCCACACACGGCCCCGCCATGTTTACCTGCCTTCTTTGCGGGAAACAGAAGCAGCTTCTTTCCTTCTTCTCTTTGTGGGCAGAAGACTTTTCCCCACCCACCACTGCCCAGATACCCTCGTTTTCCCCAAATTCCCCAAGCATTTCTTTGCCTACCTTATTTCCAGCTCCATTGTGTTTCTTTCTCCTTCTCGCCTTCGTGTTCAGGGAAACGAAAGTTTCCCTAAAAAAAAGTTCCATCAATTCCCACTTCTCGCGAAAGGAAAAGATCTCGCAAAGTTGTAATTGATTGAGTGAATTTCAAGAAGCAGAAATGCGATGGAGCTGGAAATAAGGCAGGCAAAGAAATGCTTGGAGAATTCGGGGAAATGTGTGGGGCATGTGGGGGGCATGTGGGGTGTGAAAGCTCCGTGGCATGGGGCTGCAATGGTGAAATAGGCAACGGAGGGGCTGGAGTGAGGGAAGGGGGCTTTTCCTTTTTCCCTGCTCCTTGTAGTTCCCTCACGCCAGCCTCTCCTTTGTAGCGCAGCGGTCCACCCCGCTGAGCCCAATGGTGAGCTCTGTGACACCTAAGCAGGGGCCAGGTCATCACTCTGCCTGTCCCTGGAGCTTGCCTGCCTCCGGCTGCCGCTGCAGGGGGGGGAAATCATAAAGGGACAGGCTGTGGCTGCTCCCAGCTCGGTTCTGGCTGGCAAAGAGGTGATGGCTGCAGGCCCTCCACTCTGGCAAAAAGTGGTGCCAGAAGCCTCCAACCACCACCTCTTTACCGGAGCTAGAAGCCTCCAGCTGCCACTCCCGGCTCTGCTCCGGCCGGCAAAGAGGTGATGGCTGCAGGCCCTTCATGCCGGCAAAAAGTGGTGCCAGAAGCCTCCAGCCATCACGTCTTTGCCTTCTTTTTTTCCGACTAACCTTTTGCCTGCAATCGGCAGGCAGTCAGCATCACCGTCTCTATAGCATCGGTTATGTGACTGGGTGGGTATGGACAACTCAACGTCACTCACAGCAAAGTGCCACCATCCCACCTTGCCGTGAGTGATGTTGAGTTGGCCACGCCCACTCAGTCACATGACCCTCCACCAAGCCACGCCCCTGGAACCGGTGGTGAAAAAAATTAGATTTCACCACCGACTTACAACCATTTGCTTAGCAACTGTTCAAAGTTATAGTGGTGCTGAAAAAAGTGACTTAAGATTAATCTTTGCACTTATGACCATTGCAGAATCCCTGTGGTCATGTGCTCAAAATTCAGCCACTTGGCAACCAGCATGTATTTATGATGGTTGCAGTGTCCTGGGGTCAAATGATTGCCATTTGCGACCTCTTCAATTGGCTTCCAACAAGCAAAGTTAGTGTAGGAAACTGGATTCACTTAACAACCATGACAGTTTGCTTAACAACTATGACAAAATAGATCATAAAATTGGGTACAACTTGTTTAATGACTGCCTTGCTTAGCAACAGAAGTTCTGATCCTAATTGTGGTTGTAAGTTGAGGATTACCTGTATAGTTTTAATAGATTGTAGTAACAGGATATGGTTGGTACAACTAAAGAAAGATTCATAGATCTTTCATACCTGACTCATGAAGATGGATTAGGTTAGTTTAAATCAGATTTAAACCCAAGTGACTTGGAATCAGAGTTTTTCAAGCAATTCCATTTTGCATAAAAATTTTGGAGGGGAGGCAAGAGGCCGGGCGAGGTGAGGGGCCGCATGAGGTGAGGCCCCTTCGATGTGAGTGATGTCGAGTTGGCCACAGCCACCCAGTCACATAACCACTCAGCCATGCCTACTCAGACAGTCATTAGGGCAGAGAACCAGTTGTTGAATTATTTGAATACCACCACTGAATTACATAAATTGTTTAAACCACCACTGCCTGCTGTAATTATAAGCGCTAAACTTCATTCCCTATTCATCAAAAGAAAAACAATACTAAATCATTTATAGGTGTTAACTGTCAGCATTCTATTCCATCCTTCCCTCCCCCAGTTTATTGGCAAGTTGAATAGTGATAGGATTTGAAAGAAGAAAAGTTTCAATCTTGACATGTTATCTCCCTGAAGGAAAGGACACTTGGAAAATATAGATTAACTAAACATAGATTAACACCATTACCTAGGTAGTCTTAGCTTTCAACAACCTCCTCGGTCATTGAGAATATTTTTAATGGAATCTTCTTACTAACTTATCTGCACTAACATTGTGAGCTCCTACCCACTCAGCAATGACTGAGGGATATCCTTTCCATTGCAATAAGTATTGTAAACTCCCCTTAAAAGTACCTCAAGTCCAATATCTTCTTGATTTCATAGTGTTCCTCATCCCCCACAACAATGGGAGGTGGAGGCTCCCCTTTGACTTTCCTTAACTTAGAGCCTTGGAAGGGTTTTCAGCAAGCTACAGTGGATCTTGCCCGAGCACCTTTGGTAACCGTAATTCCACTATAACTGGGTTTATAATTCAAACAATTGGAAACTATGTACTTGGGGACCCAGTTTCTTAGAAGGTTGGTTCAGTTTCAAGTATTTAGTAGGCAGGTATACTTCTCCTTTTGGAGGGCACTTTTCTGATCTGCCTGTTTCTTTTGTGACTTCCTGGCTTTATTAAGTGCTTTTTGCACATTTCCCCAGGCAGCTTTTAATGTGTCCATCCATTCAGCTAATCTTACTGAGGGAGGAGGTTCCCTCAGAAATGTTGGCATTGGTACAACTCAACCCCTGTGGTTATTTTGAAGGGGGTGAACCCAGTGCTACTATGCACCAAACTATTGTAAACCACTTCTGCAAAGGGTAGGAGCTCCACCCGGTTGGTTTACTGATAGTTTACATAGCAACATAGGTATTGCTCCATTATTGCATTACTCATCCTGCCATCCCATTGGTATTTGGACTGAACCCTGAACTAAGCCCCTGGGTTGAGTCTATTCAATTTATAACCTCCTACCAAAATTTTGCTGTAAACTGCACCCCCAGTCTGAAATGATACACCTTGGAACTCCATGCAGCTGATAAAGGTGCTGCATGAACATCTTGGCCAGACTCCGGACTGAGAGAACCTTCAGACACACAATTAAATGTGTTTGCTTTGAAAACAGGTTAACCACTGTCCAAATCACGGTACTCCCATTACTCTCCAGCAATTCTACTATAAAGTCCATGGAGATTACTTCCCATGGTCTTCTGGGGTTGGCCACCAGCTGTAATAGCCTGGGAGTCTTTCCTGGCAATCATTTTATGGAAGTGCACACTGGGCAGCTGGTTACATAGTCACCTATATCTTTCTTCATCTTTGGCCACCAGAACTACCTCTTAGCCAGGTGAAGGGTCTTTACGAACCAATAGTTACCTGTCGGCTTTATGTCGTTGCTTCTTTGTAGAATTTGAGTCCTCTGGCTGGCTGGAATATACAGTTTGTCTCCCTTCCATGCCAGGTCCTCCCTCATAGTCAGTTCATCTTTGTGATCCTTGAACCATGCATCTTCCTTCAGAGCTTCCTTTAGCTGCTGGGTAAGAGTGCTACCAGCTGACTGAGGGGTGGCTATCAGCCATTGCTTTGTAGAGACCTGCGCTGCTAGTTGCCGGGAGGGGATAATGGAGAACTATTTCCTCCCAGGTGCTTTTGTATTGGGCATTCAAGAAAGTGCATCAGCAAGGAAATTCTTTCCCCCTGGCAAGTACCAAAGGGTGAAATTGAACCAAAGTACTGAGCACATTGTACTTGCTTGGGGTATAGTTTCCTTGGGAACCTTAGGGCTTCTAAGTTCTTGTTGTCAGTCCACACTTCGAAAGAGATCTTACTGCCCTCCAGGAACTGTCTCCAAATCAGCAGTGTCATCAGACTGCATAAGCCTCCTTTTCCCACATCACCCAGTTTTTTGGTCAGTTTCCAAGAAGTGTAGGTGTAGGGTTGCAGCATTCCCTCCACATTTATTTGGAGCAGGATGGCCCCCCACCGCCACATTGCTAGTATCAGCTTGTATTATGAATGGTTCCTCCAGGTTCAGGTGTGTAAGAGTTAGCTCCCCCACAAAAAGCTGTTTGAGTTTTTTTGAAAGCTGCTTGCCTTAAGCAGCTAGCTCGGCTTGGGCTTCACACTCCCCCCCTCCACCTGTCTTTAATAATTTGGTGATGGGCAGGCTATTTGTGTGAATGAGGGGATGAATTTGCAGTAAAAGTTGGCAAAGCCCAAGAAACTCTGTAGTTGCCTTCTGGTCTGGGGGACTTCCCATTCTAATATTGCTTTCACCTTTCTGGGGTCCATATCTACTCCCTCACTGGATATGTGGTACCCCAAGTATCCAGACTAGTTTTGTGGAAATCACATTTGGATAGTTTGGCTTAGAGCTTGGCTTTCAATAGTTTCCTTAGCACTTCCTACACTAACTTTACTTGATCTTCCATCATTTCAGAATAAATGATGATGTCGCCAGGTACACCAACACCCCCTTATACAGATGTTCATGCAGCATTTCATTTATTAGTTCCATGAACACTGCAGATGCACCTTGCAGTCTGAAAAGTATCACCTGGAATTGGTAACACCCTAAGGGGCAATTGAAAGCTATTTTCCACTTGTCACTCTCCTTTATTTTCACTCAGTAATATGCTTCTCTCAAGTTCAGCTTGGTGAACACCTTTCCCTTGGCCAGGTATCCCAGCATGTCTTTCATAAGAGGGAGAGGGTAAATGTTTTCCACGCAGAGCCCATTATTCTCCAAAAACCCATGCATAAACTCAAAGAACTGTCTTTCTTTTCTTTGAAGAGCACCAGAGCTGCCCTCCTAGATTTTGCTGGTTGGATGAAGCCCTAGCTAGATATTTCTCCACAAAGCTTGTCTTCTATCTCTCCTATGGTCATTGAGTATATCTTTGGTTTGGGTAATTTTGCCCCAGGCAGTATTTCAAGGGCACAGTCAATGCAGCGATGTGGAGGGAATACGTCCAATTCCCGCTCACTAGAGGCTTCAGCTAGGTCCTAGTCAGTGGTGAAATCTAAAATTCTTTACCACTGGTTCCATGGGCATGGCTTGGTGGGCATGGCTCATGGGGGGTCATGTGACTGAGTGGGCATGGCCAACTCAACATCACTCACAGCAAGCTGGAGTGGCATCCTGCTGTGAGTGACATCAAGTTGGCCAGGCCTACTCAGTCACACGACCGATGCTGCAGAGTCAGGGTGACTTCCTATGTACCTTCCCCACCCACTCCGCCGCCCTTGGGCTGACAAAATAAAAGTCCATCTAAAGATCACGACTGCCTGCTGAATGCTGGCAAAGGAGGTTAGGGGGGAAAAAGGAGAAGGGCCGATGGAAACGCACCATTTTGGAGGTTGGGCTTTCTGCACTGTGATGGATTGGGAAGGGAAGGGGGGAGCAAAAAACTTACTCAGCTACTCACCAGCACAACAGCAAATCTCAGGCAGCACCCTGCCGACTTGCCTGCTCGCATGGAGGGAAACCCCGCTATCCCTGAATCACACCTTCCGGGAATGCTGCCGAGCGGGGAATTTGGCTGCAATCCTCAGCTTGGAATGGAGACGCAGCCCCC
>JANHFL010009574.1:3671-14970 GCA_032468155.1 Oxyrhabdium leporinum | reverse complement strand
GGGTTCGGGTGGACCCTTGGAGAAGATTCTGTGGGGAATCACCGAACCCCCAAATTCCACTACTGGCTGGCCCCGTCCACTCCACCCAGGAGTCTCTACATGGCCCATTGTGGATGCAGGTAAGTGCAGGGCGCGCGCAGAGGGAGAAAAATGGGATTCCCAGAAGTTCGGGGAGGCTGGAAACGACCCATTCCCAGCCTCCCTAGAGCGTACAGAGCCAAGGGGAGGCCGCTTTTGCACTCCCGGGGGCTCCAGGAAAGCCTCTGGATCTCGGGGAAGGAGAAAACGCCCCACCACCACCACCACCACCATGGTGCAGGAGGCCGACTAGGCCACACCCACCATGGCCACGCCCACCCAGCAACCGGGCAGCGAACCCGTTGTTGAGGTTTTTGAAGCCCACCCCTGATGACGACCCCTGATGGCCATGACCAGGCCCAAAATAACCATTTATAGAAAGACAAGGGTGTTTCTGAGCACAACCTAGCCCAGATCCTTGGGACAGGTCTAAGGCTTAAAGCACCCAGTTAGAAAGTGGAAGATGATGAGTTCTAGTCCCGCTTTAAGGCATGAAAGGCAGTTGGATGACATTGGGCCAATCACCAGGAGATGGGGAGTTCTAGGTCTGCCTTAGGCATGAAAGCCAGTTGGGTGACTTTGGGCCAGTTCCTTCCTCTCTCTCTCTCTCTCTCTCTCTCTCTCTCTGTCTCTCAGTCCAACCTATCTCACAAAGTTGATATGGGAAAAATAGGAGAAGGGAGGAGTAATAGGCATGTTCACTGCCTTGAGTTTTTTTTTATAAAAGCAGGAAGGAAGGAAGGAAGGAAGGAAGGAAGGAAGGAAGGAAGGAAGGAAGGAAGGAAGGGTACAAACTGTCACAACGTCATTATTCACCATCCTGTAGTGCTGATGTGAGGGCCTATCACATCCCCAAATAAAAATCCCATAATTCACTCAGCCAGTCAGTAGAAAGACACTTTCCCATCCTCATAAAGTCACATGTTCCACTCCAGCCAATTAACAACTGGGAAGCGTCCAAGATTGCTGAAAAGGTCCATTCCAGGTAATTGATAAAGAAACACCCATCCCTTAAAAACGCCTGGACTTCAATTCTCAAGATTTCCCCACCAGTGCTGGCAGGGGAATTCTGGGAATTGAAGTCCACACCTCTTAAAGTGGCCAAGGTTTCGAACGCCTGCCTTAGGCCCACTCTTTTGCTGACAACTGCATCTTGACAAAGCAAGACTTTTCCAACTGCAGCCTCGCGTCCTGCTGTATAAATTTGGATTTCCGAGATTTGTTTTTCCTTTTTGTATTCATAATGTGAAGGAAAGCGAGGGGGGGGCCCAGAAACACCAGCCACTTGTCCATCAAAACCTGCTTCTGTATTCTACGAGCCTTCTGTTCAATTATCCGAGCCCACACACAACAAACCTCGTGATCATTTCTTGGACATCTTCTTCTCCTCCGCTCATTATTTATCCTGGGGAAATCTGTTAGGAAATAAACATGTCCGTTTGCTTCTCCTTGCCACCCACCACAACAAACAGCTGTAAGCACAGAGCAGCCAAAATAAGAATGAATGATCACAAGCATCCGAGCACGGAGGCCCCAGTGGTTGGAATGCTGGGCAGAAGGTTAGCTATCTTGCGTTTGAGACCCGAGAGCTGCCATGGGGCAAGGCTGAGCTCCCGTCTTTCGCTACAGCTCCTGCTCTCGACATGGAAGGAGCCCCCAACTGGACATCCCCATCGCAACGGTGATATCACCGGCTAAAATCCTTTCAACCCGGAAGCACCTCACTGCTTCTGACATGAGTGCAAAACAAATCACAAGCATCAACCGAAATCTCACACCGTCTCTAGAGCGCACGCCTGCAAAGATGATGGCAAAGAGAGCCAAAGGCCGGGAAGTGATGAAAAGGATGAGAAAAATTGGTCACGTTCCTTCCAGTAAAATCCATCTTGATTTCCCAAGATACACATAACTCAGCAGGACTTGTGTGACTCCTAAGTTTGTGATCCGTGGATTGCTACTTCGAATGCAGAATTCATGCAGATGGCATAGGTAGTCCTCAACGTACAATCACAATTGAGCTTAAACTTTCTGTTGCTAAACAAGACAGTTATTCAGTGGGTTTCTTTATTTATTTTCATTTATTTTTTTTAATTTTTTTATATCCCACCCTTATTATTTTTAGAAATAACTCAAACATAGACAAACATATCCAACAGACCTTCCTCTTCCTCTTTTCCCCACTACGACAACCTTGTGAGTGGACTGGGCTGAGAGAGAGGGACTGGCGAAAAGTCACACAACCACTTTCCTGCCTAAGAAGGGACTAGAATTCACCATCTCCTGGTGATTGGGCCATAGTCAGTCAGTCAGCTTTCATGTCTGAGCTGGGAAAAAACTCACCAACTTCTGGTAATTGACACAAGATCACCCAGCTAGCTTTCATGCTTGAGGTGGAACTAGAACTCATGGCCTCCCAGTTTGCCTCCTGGTGACTTAATCACTAGACCAAACAAGGGCAGAAAGCAAACAGGTTAACTCAGAATGAGTTCTAAACTTCTAAACTTTCCTTAATCATCATGTTTTAATGACCCCATAGTCCCTTGCGGGGGTGGAGTCTGGGCAACAGAATGGAGCCAAGTTTTTACTGGCCAGATGCCCTTCCTGTCGCCAATGCGGAGTTATATTCAGCAGATATATTCTCAGTGTGAACAGAGAGAGAAATATCTGCCTCTACCTAGGATCGAATTCATAGCCTCCTGATTGTGAGGTGAGAGCTCCACCTCTAAACTTTCCTTAATACGTAGGAGAAATCAAAATACGATAGTAAACTCCTTGAAATAACAATGGTCTTCCGCATGGCCGCCACCACACTAGCGTAGCCAAATCATAACATCCCGCCTTCCAGAACTGCACCACCCAATCCTGTACAATGCCATGGCATTGCATATGACATTGGAAACTCCAGCTTAGGCACTCGTGATTTATAGCACTTTCTAGCATCGCTCTGCCAATATATCAGCAATAAAGATGGGTTCTATCTCATCCCAACAATTATAGCGATGCTAGAAGGACACCATAAATCACTAGCATGGGAATCACCAAAGACTACATGTTGGACATGTTAATGCAAAGTACTCAGACCTTTGGTGGACATCCATTTGAAGAGTAGTCAAGGAGAATTTGTTATGGGTCACGGAGAGAACGGGAGGATGCTTAACTTTGATTGAATTGCAATGTGCACTGAACACTCTGTTCCATGTTTGCCAGTCAAGTAACAAAAATGGATGTGACTAACAATCGAAAGAAGCTCAGCCCTTGGTTGATTTCTTGGCTCCGCCAATGCAATTGTTTTGTTTATTAAATTTATTTGCTACTCATCTTGCTGCCATGAGACTCTGGGCAGCGTATAATTTGATTGCTCATTTGGCCCTTAAGCATGAAAGCCGATTCGGTGACTTTGGGCCAATCGCTAGGAGATTGTAAGTTCTAGTCCCGCCTTAAGCATGAAAGCCGGCTGATGACTTTGGGCCAATTATCAGGAGATTGTGAGTTCTAGTCTCGCTTTAGGCATGAAAGCCACCTGGGTGACTTTGAGCCAATCACCAGGAGATGGTGAGTTCTAGTCCCGTCTTAGGCATGAAAGCTAGCTGGATGACTTGGGCTGACTCCCTCTGTCCAACTCAGCTTACAGGGTTGTTGTTATGGAGAAAGGAGGAGGAAGAAGTAATATGTCTGCTCACTCCTTCGAATAGCTTAAAAGGAAACGAAAGTACGATAAAAAAAACTAATCCATAAATTTCTGAGAACCAAGACCAGGTGGCCCTTCAAACAGAATCTGATATTTATGCAACTCTGACTCCATCCTACACACTATCTTACCCAGATGGGATGTCACCCTTCTTTAGAGACTGCTGACATGTGGTTCCTGAAACTCCAACTCAAAAAGCATTCACAGCAGATACATTGTTTTCCCTCAAATAAGACCCAACCAGAAAATAAACCTTAACATGATTTTTTCAGGATGCTCATAATATAAGCCCTACCCCCAAAATAAACCCCAGTTAAGATATGTCCATCGGAAGCATGCATTTAGTACTATATTTCTCCAAAAAATAAGACCTAACCAGAAAGTAAGCCCTAATGCATCTTTTGGAGCAAAAATTAATGTAAAACCTGGTGTTATTTTCAGGGAAACATGGGTACCTTATATCTTGTGGCCATCAATTGCAGACAGGGAACAGCTGAATCAAGGAGCATAATACAGGTACTCCTCAACTTACAACCATTCATTTAGTGACCATTTAAAGTTACAGCAGCACTGAAAAAAAGTATCTTGACCGTTTTTCACACTTTGCAGCATCCCCATGGTCACATGATCAAAATTTAGATGCTTGGCAACTGGCTCATACTTATGACGGTTGAAGTGTCCTGAGTCAACTGATCCCCTTTTCCAACCAGCAAAGTCAACAGGAAGTCAGATTCACTTAACAATGGGGCCACTAACTTAACAATGGCAATGATTCACTTAACAACTGTGGCAAGAAAAGTCGTAAAGTTCACCACAGCTGTCTTGCTTAGTGACCAAAATTTGGGTCTCAGTTGTGGTTGTAAGTCAAGGACCACTTCTAGATCCTTTCAGCAAAGAACAGGGATGGGTGTTTTTAACCTCTCTACTCCATTCTTCTAACTCCCTGTTCTTCCCCATCCCAGCTTTCTCAGCCTGTCCCTTTGTTGTCTTGGTTACGTCTCCAGGCTCGCAACACACTCTGCATTTTCATTTTAATAATATACTCTTCTAAAGCACAATATTTTACTTCAATTGCATGTGTCACTGGAAAAAAATCCTTTGACATGGATGACATTTGTTTATCAACCAACGGAGGTTGTTTTATGCTTCTGGGTAGCTTGGAACAGCTTCGCGAACAGGACACCTCAGGAGTTTGAAATACGATCTGTATCAACTTTATATAAAACATATAAATAACAAACATCCATCAAGGGGAAGAGGAAATATAAAAACTCGGTGTGTTTTTTAAACCTGTCCACAGTCAAGAGTCGACAAGGCGAAAGACAACATGGAAACGGAAATACATCACTGGGACAATAATAACAATGACAATAATAATAATTTATATGGCACATTATAGAGTATGCAAGTACTTTGCATACATTATCTTGCAATCTTTACAATAAACCAGTGGATAGGTCCATATTTCTAGTTTCGTGTTTGCTTGTCTCGAGCCACTTAATGAACTCGGTCCAGGCGCTACAATCACTGTATGAAGTCACATTTCATTACATTTAAATTTATGATACAGCAACATTTCCCAGTGCAATTAGTCAATGCGTTTGTTTTTTTTATTGCTCTGGCCACAGCTTCCTTTGCAATTCCTCAAATCTTCCCTGCAGCCAAATCTAAGGTTGCCCGGATGCTATAAGTTTCTAAAAATCGGTTAACATGCCAACAATTTCCACTGCCTTTTGTTATTTTTGGTCCCTGCTCCCCAGTTTAACTGACACCACAAAGATTTTTTTGATTGAACTGTTGGCACTTCTGCAGAAAACAAATTCTGAGCCACGGTGATTCACGATTCATTTATAGGCTGCATTTTGCCAGTAATAACTCGGGCCGTTTTAAGTCCGTTTTGGCTCAAAGTATTTGATTCAGCTCCCCCCCAAGTGAGGATAATTCAGCAATTGGGTTAAAATCGTTAACCGGAGCATGTTTTAATGTTATAATTCGGATTTTCAGCTTAAAATGACAGAGTGCCTTGCACTAAACAAATCACAGGAGGTATTTTTTGCAAAGACTTGTTCAGTAAGAATGAAAACAACTTAGCTAAATGACTTTAGAAGAGATATGTCCACCTTTGGACCAGCTGAGGGACGCATCATGCTTCATACGACAAGGTTCTTCCCCCTAAACTCAACTACACCAAGCCCTAATCATTTCTAAAGTGATTAGAGTTTCTTTGGGGATGAGACGGGTGCCCCACATTTTTGCAAAGACAGGAAGGAAGGAAAAAGGCCTTGCAGAGAACATCAGCCCTCAACCGCCCACAATGACTATTTTGTTCACACTATTTTCAGACTATTATTTTTTTTTTTACTTTACCAAGTGAAGCATTGAAAATTGTTGGACGATCAATTCCAGGAAAGGACCATCAAACTCATCTCTTTTCTGCTACATGCTGATGGCCTGACCAGGGGAATGACTCCTGTGAACTTAATGTGTAAAGTTGTTGTATATTAACCTACTACTACTCTCTTCTTACGTGTTAACTTGACACCGAAAGAGATCTCGCTGCAATTCTCGATATTGACAGCTGTCAGAAGTTATCAGGTAGTCCATCGACTTACAACGATCTGATTAGTGACCATTTGAGGTTGCAATGGCATTGAAAACAGTGCCCTATGAGTCCGTTTTTCACTCTTACGACTTTTGCAGGATTCCCCATCATCATGTGATCAAAATTCAGGCACTCATATTTATGATGGTTGCGTTGTCCTGGGTTTGTGTGATTCGCTTCTGCGACCTTCTGACAAGCCAAGTCACAGGGGGAAGCCAGATTCACTTAACAACCAGGTTAGTAACTGAATGACTGCAGTGATCGGCTTAACAACTGTGGCAAGAAAGGTCGTAAAATGGAGCAAAAAAAAAATCACTGAAGAGCTGTGTTGTTTAGCGATGGACGCTTTGGGCTCAATTGTGGTCATTAGTCAAGGACTATATCAAATCCAGGTAGCTCTAGTCTTACAACCATCCATTTAGCCACCCTTTGAAGTTACAAGAGGACCGAAAAAAAAGGGGTTTCTGACCAGTCCTCACACTTACAACCGTTGCAGCGTTTCACCCCCTCCCCCCCCACAGTCACATGATCAAAATTCAAGCAGTTGGCAACCTGCATTTAATTACGATGATTGCGGCATTCTGGGGTCACATGATGACAATTGGCAAAGTTCCTAGCTGGCTTCTGAACAGAAAAATTAAAGCAGATCCACTTAACAACCCATGTGACTCACTTAACGACGGTGGCGATTCGCTTAAGAACCCTGGCAAAAATTATTGTGAAAATTGGGAACATCTGCCTTAACCACCATCTTGCTTAGCAATTGAATTTCTGCTCGACAATTCTGGTTGTAAGTCAAGGACTAGCTGAAACCTGCCGCATTTGTAAAACAACCCAATTCTTCTGAGTAGAATTCCCATGCCATCTATTCTATTTCTTTCTTTCTCCTCCTTGGCCTTTCTGCCTCTACATTTTTCCTGTCCAAATAAGCATGACAGGTAGTCCTCTACTTACAACAGTTCCTTTAGTGACAGTTCAACGTTACTTAAGTGACTTAGCACCATTTTTTTTTCGCAGTTACGACTTTTGCAGCATCCCCGGGGTCATGTGATCCAAATTCAGGTGTTTGGCAATCGGTTCATACTTACGACCGTTGCTGTGACCCAAGGTCACGAGATCCCCTTTTTGCGACCTTCCGACAAGCAAAGTCCACGGGGAAGCCAGAAATTAACGGTTAACCACCATGTTACTAACTTATTAACTGTGGTGATTCACTTAACAACTGTGACAAGGAAAGTCGTAAAACGGGGCAAAACTCACTTAGCAAATGTCTCACTGAACAGCAGAAATTTGGGCTCAACTGCGGCCGTAAGTCGAGGACTACCTGTATCCTACGCTGGGATGTGATTTTGTTTAAACCCGCCGAAGATGACGACACAGAACAAGTAATTTACTCCAGCAGGAAAGTTATTTTTTTTCCCCCTCACTTTGCACTTCTAAGATCCTTGCCAATCAGATGAGTCTGGAATAGAAATGAGCTAAACTCAGAAGTATTTATATCTTCCCGCAGCAAAATTTTCAACTTGAAGGAATTGGAAAAAGGGGGGGGAAAGAGAAAGGGAATCGTTTCAAAACAAAATGATAAAAAGGGGGATTCTTCAACATCTTGTGAGTTCTATACTAGACAGAAGACAAATATGGGTGGGGGGGACGACCCCAAACTTTTAGGACAGTTGAGATGGTGATAAAATAAGCCAATAAGAATACGAAACCCAGCCTTGGAGCCTGCACTGCTCAATTTGGTTTAAGATTCTCTAATTTTCAAGATTAAATAAGAAGGTTTGTTTACGACAATAAAGCACCATCATCTTTATTTTCCAGGAAGCTTTCAGGCCCAGATAGATTCCCCAAGCTGTTGTTAGAAAGAAGCAATGAAATTGGTGATTTGGTTGCAAGTCTGCCCACTTTTTCAGAAGATTATGTG
Source organism: Oxyrhabdium leporinum (assembly GCA_032468155.1). NCBI lineage: Eukaryota > Metazoa > Chordata > Lepidosauria > Squamata > Cyclocoridae > Oxyrhabdium > Oxyrhabdium leporinum. Next base: position 6,678 of record JANHFL010009574.1, on the reverse strand, counting down.
AGATAACAAAGAGCATTCTGGCATTTTAAGTAAATAGTGGGTAGCAACCACATTCCTCATTATTGAACTGATGTTTTGTGGTGCCCGCCGGAATACCACGATCTGTTTCAAAGATGAAAATGCTTCCACGGAGATTTAAAAGTTGCCTCCTTGCGGAGCGCTGCGTTTAGCATTTCTAACACACTAAAAAAATAATTCATAAAGAATAATTTTGTACATTTAAGAGAAATAGACATGGTTTTAATGTTGCCTAGAGGACAAACTTAGAATATGCAAACCAAAGAAGGAACACACATGGATGAGTGATATGTCACGCCCACAAATATGCTAAGTTGAAAATCACAATATGAAATCTCATTTTATTCATAAACTGATCATCTTTCCGGTGACCCCCGCTCTTAAGACACGAGATGATTTAGCATTATTCAAAAAAGACTGAATTACCAACCAAATCCTCTGTACTAGGGGTGTCAAACTCGTGGCGTCAAGTGACGTATTGGGATTTTTTCCCCCTTCACTAAACCGGGCTGGTGCGAAGCCAGCATGTGACGCATCCAGCCCGCAAGTTTGACACCCCTGCTTTACGGCATTTTTTACAGACATATATATTATCTTACTCCCCTCATAATTCTCAGTGAATGGAAGAATGGGAGAATTGTAGGATGGTATATCGAAAGAGATCCAGGCTCTTAAAAGCAGGCTGAAAGTTTCGAAATTATATTATAATTGACAAGAAATCAGTATGAGGTCCTGTTGGGTTCTCACTGGGTGGCAAAAATTTACTCTTCAGTTCTTCCCTGGAGGATTTTACATTTAGCACTAGAATATATTAACGAGAACAAAGTATGTACTCATACAGGGATAGAATAAATGAGCAGACAGATAAAGTCTGGCAATTAACAAACTAGGCCAGTTTCTCTCCATTAGAGAAGGTCATCTCCAATGGATCTTGAGAGACAATCAAAACTGTCAAAATTCTCCAGAGTCAAATGCCTTTTTCAATCCTACCTCTGAGTTCACAATGCAAATACTCCATTCTTGTAAAAGTCTAAAACCACATATTTCAGCCGACAATGAGCTTCCCACTCCGTGAACAAGGCTCAATAGAAACCAAAACCGAAAAACAGACCTCTAATGAGATGACCTCACATTGGCTACTTAATAAATCAAAAGTGAAAAAAGTTGAGTAGTACTTTCTTGGATAACCAATAAAGAAACTCTTGAGTAATCAATAAAGAAACTCTTGGAGCATCAATAAACACACTCTTGTGGGCCACAATGTATGTTTGTGCTGGGTTTCGACACAAGACACCTTAAGCAACAGACAATTCATTTGCGAAGTCTTTACTGGCCCACCAAACTTTAGATTAATTGTCCAAATGTACAACCATAACTCTTATAATAAATACAACATCAACCTCGATAAGATCAGCTTTCTTTCTATACTCTGGGGAAAAAAAATGGGAATAAAATTTACTTCTCCCATATCTCCAGTTGTACACTATGTTGACTTAAACACCACCATTCCAAATCACAGAAGCCTAATCTAGAGCCTAGCTAGCTAGACAGATCTCGAGATCTCTCATTCTCACGTCGACCGATTTACACAGGGCAAGTTTCTCTTCAAACCGGTAGCAAAGCTTCACCAAAACTACAGCAATCCTTGGAAATCAGAAGCTCATCCTTCCATCGATCAAGACCGTTAACATATTCAACTTGCGGCGTGCCGCAGTGACTTCCGAAAAGCCAGTCCTACCTTCTTTAAATTGCCACTTTTGGTACCCACGAAGGCCAAGGAATGGTTCTTATAGATGTAGGCAATGACGGATGTCATCCTGTCCTGATCTTCGGTGAAGATGGGCAGTCCTCGTACCATCTCGGACACTCCAAGAGGGGCATTCATATCCAGACCGCAAAAGTTGTCATCGATGGTTAACAACTAAGACAAAAAGAAAAGGAGGGAAGTACAAACGATGTTATGTGAGAATTCTAGGCCTTGTCAAGCCCACTTACTTGGAGAATATTGAGGAATCTGAACCAAGTTGTGTTATGTTCAAGACATTTAACGGAGATAGGTTTATTCTCTTCTAAGAAACTATTTGATCAAAACGCTGCTTATTTTGATGTCAGCAGGTGGATTCTCCTGCTGGTATCCCATCACATGCTATTCAATATATGAAAAATTGGTTGCAGGAATTGGGTATGTCTAGTTTAATAAAAAAAAGAAGGTCTAGGGGAGACATGGTAGCAGTCTTCCAACATCTCAGGGGCTGCCCCAAAGAAGAGGGAGTCAAGCTATTCTCCAAAGCCCCCGAAGGCAGGACAAGAAGCAACGGATGGAAACTACTCAAGGAGAGAAGCAACCTGGAAGTAAGGAGCAATTTCCAAGCAGTAAGAACAATTACACAGTGGAACGACTTGCCTCCAGAAGTTGTGGGGGCTTCAATACTGGATGTTTTCAAGAAGAGACCGGACAGCACATATGCGTGGGACCAGCAAACCGCTTGTGCAAGTAAGTGCCGCTCACCTCTGACTCCGCCCCCAGTTCTGCTACTCTTTCTCCTACACGAACTAGTAAACAACGTACCTGCTTATTTATTTATATATTTGAATAATTTATACGGATGCCCACCTCACAGCAATGACTGATGCGCAAAGCTTTAAAAAAAACAACAACACACCAAACAAACTTGGCCAAATAGTAGTATTTGAGGAGCCAGACAAGATGGCGTCTGTGCCTGAGGCAAATGTTGCCATATGCCTCCACTGCTGCTAAAACCTGCTTTAAACATACCTCTTTAGATAACTAAAGACAGCCAAATCCGTGATTTTCGTGAGAAATCCTAAGAAAGAGATTTGTACTTTTCCTCTCGTTTTCCCCCCTGGTAATAAAACTAGTCTTTAGCTTATTTCAGCTTCTAGAACAGGAGACAAGTCAGAAAAAGACAGAAAGAGACAGAAAGAGAAAGAAAACAGAAAGTAAGAAAAAGAGAGAAAGAGGGAGGGA